>VWPU01005817.1:0-27122 GCA_013398955.1 Callaeas wilsoni
ATTCCAACAAAAGGGAAGAAAAAGAAAAGAGCAAGTGTTCAAGGCCAGGTGGGATGAGGTTTGAACCAACCTGGTCTGGTGGAAGGTGTCCCTGCTCACGGGTGAAACAAGATGATCTTTAAGGTCCATTCCAACCCAAACTATTCTAAGACTCAGTGATTCTGTAATTAATATTATTTGCCAGTCAAAAAATCTCTGCAAACTTTTACCCACAGCAATGGATTCATTTCCAGTCTCCCAGGGACACTATTTTTTTAAAATCCCTGATGGAGAAGAGGTGAAAAGGCACTTTTAACAACATCAGGGTGGGAAGGATCCCGGCTGTACCTGATTGTGACTCATGGAACCGGTTGGGCTCAGCCCCTGCTGTCTGACCACAGCACTTGCCGAAGCCCAGTGCTTCCGACCACCTCTAAGCAAAGAGCCCATGAGGATTTTGGACCAGGTCCAAATCCACCTCCCTCCTCCTCCTCCTGCTCCTCCTCCTGCAGCCCTCTGGCCATTAAAACTTTCAAGTGCTGTACCTGCAGTAAGTGGCTTTATTCTGGAAATCTTCGGTGGGAGTTTTTTCTGGCTGGACTGAGTTACAGCATCGGAAAAAGGGATAAAATGCCGAAACGTGGCCGTCCCGGCACGGGACAGCTGAAGCGGTGTCACTCAACACGCCGCTGTCAGCGGGGTGATTGAGGCGGACAGGAGGGGCCAGGAAGGGCCACGGGCTCTAAAGGACACGGGCAGCTGGGGGACGGGGCCACGGGGTGGGCTGGCCCCGGGGGCGGGCGGTACAAAAGGGTCGGTGACAGCCGGGCAGGGCAGGGACCAGGCGGGGATGTCAGGAGCATCCTCGGGTACAGCAGGGCAGGGCAGGGCAGGGAGGGGCAGTGGCGGTGAAGAGCCAGCCCGAGGCCGGGGTGGCAGGAGGCTGCTCTGCCCCGAGCAGGATGAGACAGGAGAGCCGATGGAAAACCTTTAGCCTTCGACCCGGCAAGGGAGTAAAGAGGATGCTGAGGCGAGGTGGGGGAAAATGAGCCCAGGTGGTAGAAAACTGAGGGAAGGGAGGGGAATTTAGCATGGTTATTACTAGGGAAAAGGGGAAAATAAAGGAGGCATTGGTGTAGAGGAGTATGGGAGAGGGGGAAATGCCCAAATCCCCAAACACACTCACGCACACAGAGAGGTCAGTAGGATCAGCTGCTTCAAGAGACTTTTGGGCAGCCCCATGCGCAGGCTGCTCGCTGGAGAGCATTTGTGACCACACCAGCTCCTGCTTCCTTGGGGAAACCTTGAAAAGGATGAACCCCACCCCTCGCTGAAGATGCCAGCCCAGATAACACCTCTGGGGTGCCACAAAGCCACAAAGGACCCAGGAGAGGAGGATGAAGGGACCAACTGCTCCTTTTCTGAAGGTACTGTCTGCAATTTCCTTTTTTTTTAATGTAATACCTCCTGTGTGTGAGATTTATGGCCAAGCCTGGAATGCACAGGCAACAGCCAGTGCCTCGCCTCCAGGGTTGTGGAAAGCATGCTAAGGAACTCTGAGCAAGGCAAAAGATGCCATGGATGGAAAAGGGAAAGGAGGTGAGGTGGTGTTCTCATGGTTCAAACAGGGCCCCAGACTCATTATCAAAGTCCCAGAGATCAGACCACTCTGCTTGGATGTGATTGATGCCTGTGGCATTGGAGCACCCTTTCAAGGTGGGTGTGTTCAGGCTCTTAGCTGTGGACAGGCGAACCCCAGGGATGCGTTTGATTTTCAGGAGCATCTTCAAACCCGGGGTTTTGTTCTCAAGGGCAGCAGGGTTGGTGTTTGGAGCCCTGTTGGCCAGGTCTCTCCTCTCACAAGTCAACCCTCCAGGGACCCAGGGGGTGCAGGGACTGCTGAGGAGGGACTGTAGGGTGGGGTGGGACAGTTTCATCCCCTAGGAAGGGGATGAGGGTGGGGGGGGATAGTTTCATCCCCTAGGAAGCTCTGCAATCTCAGATTGCTCCCAAGGAGCCTCCTTTGACAGCAAAGGGTGCCCAGCTGAGAACACCTTCCAGGGGAAGTGACCTTCTAATTGTAATTCTCACTGTGAAATAAGTGGTGACCAGCAAGTTCCCACTAGTGTCTCCCTGTCACCACGTCCAGCTGTTGAACTATGTTATCCACACACTAGTTTTTATTTATTTATTGCTCCAGAATCATTAGTGGATAATGAAGTGGTTTCCCCATTTCACCAAGGAAAACTAGGAATACAGACACCCATAGGTCCAAATTCATCCCTGTTACCCTCAGAGCCTTAAGTGAGGAGTTTAAATGATGAGCACAGTCAACCCTGGCTCCTTCTGGAGTCAACAGAGAGAGGCACCCCCTCTGGCCACACTCCTGGGCCCTCTCTGGGCGTTCTTGCTCTCTGTGGGTGGCTGTTCCTTGTTTTTCCAGCTCGTTAGAAGTACTGGTTAATTTAACTGGGAATGAAGGACTGAAGCTGTTAAAGCTCAGCATGGGTTTATCCTCCTCTTGTCTCAGCTCATTCCCTCATTTCCCTGTTCTTGGATCATAAGGAGAGGAACTAGCCAAAAAAAATCAAGTAGAGGAAAAGGACACTGTCCTCTTTCCCAAGGCTGTACAAAAGGCCTCCTGCCCTCCCGGAGCTCCCACCTGGGGAAGGGTTTGTGACATAAGGAGACCCAAAAATCCCCAGATAAACAGCCTTAGGTACAATAAAAAGACATGGATGACTCCCCTCTTTTTCAAGCCAGTGGCAAAAATCCTACTGGGCTCCTTGAGGGACAGTTACCCTGAATCACACCATTAAATTAATTTGCATACAAGATATGGGGGAAAAGGGAAAACCAAGGAGCAAGGGTGGCCATGCTGAATATGTATGAGCATTGCTACAGGCACTCCAGCTTGTTCCAGGCCAATTATTGCACCTCTGTGCCTCAGTTTCCCCACGAATAATCTGGAATGTTGATGGGCTTTCCTCAAGTGTGGTTACTCTGCTTTGGGGCAAAGAATAAGAGTGGTTAAATAAAACACAGTGAGGCTAAACCAGCCCCAAGATCTCAGTTTAAAATCACCAGATAAAACAGCAAATATAACTTAGAGAGCCATAATATCAATATCTTTTTATACTGAGGTAAAAGTTGTAGAAAATCAAACAAGGAGATGAGTAGGATGGACAGGCACCTTACAATGATTGCTGGTGATTCTGACACAGCCTTTCTAAATAACCTTAGGACCTCATTTTCTCCTTTGTGGCTCCCTTTTTTAAGGAATTAAATGTCAGCACACTGGGACTGGGTGATGTTTCAGAGGTGCTCACTGAGGCCTTATTCCCACTGAGGCAGAGAGCTGATCACCACAGTTTATGGAGCAAACTCAATAAACTTTGGGACACTCCCATGAAACCCCACCAGAGTTAAAAAAAAAAACAGGCTCTTGAAACATCTCCAAAACCCAAGAGCCTAAATATAATCTCTAGTTAGATACAGACAATATTTTGCAGACAGATGTAAATTTGATTTGTTGAGTTTTAAGCTTCCTGGAGGCTGTGGTTAGGACAGGGTTAAGATGAAACTGCTTCAAAAATCTACCCTGAGATAACGAATTTGGCTCACAAGGCTAAAATGTTAACCTCACTGACTTGCCCACAGAAAAGTTGCAAAAGAGACAAGAAAAGGCTCTACATGAGTTTTTGCTTCATGCGAGGTGCATTTTGGTGCAGATAGGGGGAGAATGAGGTGGTTAATTCCAAACATGCAATGTTTTGGGCTCAAATATTTCCTTTGGAGAAGGTCAGAACATTAGGAATTGATTTTAAATCAATGGGATCACTCCTATTTACCCCTTCCCTTCTTTGCCCTGCTGTCACATCCATGCACCTCTCTGTGCATGTGGCTGTGGACAGGAAAACCAAAGGCTAAGCAGCCTCCCTCCTTCCAGTAACAACTGCTCCTAGGAAAGCATTCATCCTGCAAGCCAGGGTGGAAAATAAACTTGACAGAGCGCCCAGACGAGTGACTGCCCGAATGCCAGGCGTATCAGAAAGCCCATTTTGGGAGTATCACCTCCCATCTCACCCCGGTGACAAACCATCCCAGCCACAGGGACCCTTGGAGGACAGCTGCCCCATTCTTTCCTCCTTCTCTTCCTCACGCCAGGCAGGGACAGATGTGGCTCTGGATATGCCTCAGATGATTGGGCTACTCCAAGTGTGTCCAAAAGGCACGGACTGTTGGCTCTTAGTTTGCATATCTGCTGTTCACAAGGAATATAATATTCCAGAGGAGGCAAAAAGAGAGATGCTGGCTGTAAATGGATGCATTTATATCCTATTGACTTCCTTCTTTTCCTTCCTGGATTTTTATGGCCATTTCTGCCAATTTTTTGTACTCAAGTATCTTTCCCAGTCAGCTCCTTAATTTCCAGCTATTTAGCTATAATTTCCTAATCCACATTTCTTCGTTCTGCCTGTTTTGGGTTTTATAAATCTTGGAACACTGTGGCCTGGAAATACAACTTAGTGAGTCTTTACTGCAACAGTCCCAGTTGATTCCAGTCAGTGTATTTAATACAAATCTTGCTCCAATTAGGCTTTAACATCATCAATAAATTCCCATTTATACCAACACAAGATTTTAAAATCCCAGGCCACAAATTGGACCAGAATAATGTACATAAATAAGGAATATTTACCTAACTACATGCTTGGGATCAAGGATCTTCCAAGCAACTAAGTCTGTTTCCTCACTAATTACTCTGAACCCATTTCTGACCCCAGAATTTCCATGGTACTTGGATACAGGCCTATAAGAAATTTAAGAAAATACTACCAGTAAGCCCTAATAATGGTTTTAAACTGAGGGCTCACAAGGTTAAGAAGAAATATCTCTTCATTCATTATTGTTGATGGCTCATGTAAGCACAGTTATGCATTCTGAAGTCTGGGAACCCACACCCTCTGTCATGGCTCTGCCAAAACCTCTTCAAGTTTTACCTTGATGTCAGCAAGGCTCATCTTCCTCACCTCCTCTGAGTCAAAGACCTTCATCTAAATGAGAAGTAAATATTACATTGAGTTCTTAATCTCAAAATAAAATGTAGTGAACGCTCCTCTAACATTGATCTGACTTATATTTAAAAAAGAAAAAAGAATGGGAATGTTTTGCTGTGGATATTTTTAACACCTCTGTTGTGCTTGGTGTAAAAATCTCTAAATAATGGAAATTCAGACACCACTCCTGATTCTGGGAACTTTTAAACAATATAATTCCCTGGGTCGCTGCATGACTCATCTCTTTCTGTATAATTTGCATTCATTTGTTTGATCAGGTAGTGAGGTTATTGAAATAAAGATTCTGTGAAATTCCCTGTCATTAATTTCTCTAGGAATCACAAAGAAAAGTCTTTATCTGACTTAAAGACAAACAAACAACTTCCCCCAGAAGCCATTCATCACTTCACTGCAGGAAATAGGGATTTTTGTACAAGCAAAATTACTTAGAGCAGGATGTACAATATCAGAATCATGAAGTTTTTAAGTGAAAATAAATTTGAGCCATTTGTACACTCTTCTGTCTGTAAATCCATTGCCCCAGCTGAGCATTAGGACAAGCAATACCATGGGATGGATTTCCATCCTAAACCCTTTTGCAGACATCATTACGTCAGGTACTGACACAGGTTTGAACAGCTGACAGGGAGAAATTATAGGGGCAGAGAAACCGAGGTGGTTGCGTGTGAGACATGAAAAATCAGCAACGTCAGACACTGGGGGACATTGCAAAAGAGATCATTTCCTGAAGTAGCACCATGCAGGGGAACACCTCTGTCACAGGGGAGGATGGAGAGCCCTGTAAGAACGAAGAGAGCCTCTGATCCAACTTCTCCAACGCAATAAAAGGCCTGGAGAGTGACAGCAAGGCTGGGGAGGGGGAACCGTGCTCCAGGCGGAGCTGGAGCCTCTGAGGAGCGTGTGCAGTGCTGCTCTGTGCTCTGCAGGCTGTTCTGGGCCAGCAGACCCTCACTGGGGCCTGCCTTCAAAGAGGATTTATGTTTCCTTCAAAGCTTGTGGTTATTCCCACCCTGATTTGAGTGCTTCTCATCTCCTGAGATCATTCCTTAGTCTTTTGGCTCTTTTGGAAGAGAAAACATGAGAGAAAGGCTTATGTTCTTTTCCTGCTGTGTATTCTTGTGTGGACTGGTTGTGTATTAGAAACTTGGTATTCTCTCCCTCTTCCATCCTCAGAGAGGCTTCCACTTAGAAATAAATCATCTTTGTGAATCTGCTCCATGAACAAATTGATTCCAACCATTTTTTTCCCAAACATAGCCATAACCCCCTTTGAGCATCCGTGAGCATGCCAGCCCTACTGAAGATGAGAGTGTGCGACAACCCAAAATCAAGGATTAGTATAGGAGGAGACAGCAGGATACTTTGTTTTTCACTTCCGATGATCATTCCTATCATTAAATGCAGAAATCCATCCAATATGTCCTGCCCTCTGTGCCATGACAGGCTCCTCCCAAAGGGCACGGCACAAGTTGGAAAACAGGAAATTCCGATTAGATATCACCAATCAGGTTTTTCACCAGCAGTGATCAAACACCAGGAAACAGACCCCAAAAGGCTGAGGGAACTCCATCCTTGGAGAGATTCAAGCTCAACTAGACATGATGCTGAGCAACCTGATCTAAGCTTCTCCTGCTTTGAGCCCTCCAGATCCTTCTGACCCAAACCACTCTGTGGCCCTTGGACTTCAAGCTTGTTTCTGATCAGCCAGGCCAGGCTCTGTGGCTGCTGTCCGGTTCTGAAGGCACTGCCTGCGTGGCCAGGCAGCTCTCCAGGGTGGGGACCACATCCCTGTGTGTGTATGAGCAGCTCCTTTGCTCAGGCAGGTCCTCCAGGCCCTGCCTCAATACCAACAATAATGATAAAGTGAAAGGACAGAACGCAGTCTATCACCTCTCACTCATGTGACTTCTTTTTTTTACAGCAAACTTTAGTTTTTGAGGATTTCAGGGCTGTCAAAACAAGTCTAAAGCCTTCTCCAATGTGCACTTCCATGAGATTCCAGCCTTCAGCACCATTCAGAGGCACACACAGGAAGGTTTGCTGACACACAGGCCCTGGAAAAAATCTGAACCAACTGAAAGTATCCCTCAAAAACATCCCAAAATGCTCCAGGGCACCGGGGAAGTTACAAGGGTTGTCTTGCCACTGCTTTTCTAAGGAGGAAGCAGACTGTTGGCTCTGAAACACGTCTGAGGAGCAGCATCACCCCTTCAGGAGAGGAGGATGGAGAGCTGTCCTGCTGGCCAGAAGGCACAATCCAGGCTTCTCTCATGAGACGACATGCTTCTTTATATCCCCATATGGATTAGGCTGCTATGGAATGTAAGGAAGTGTGTGGTTTCAGGGAGACATCGCCCGTGTCCTCTGCTCCCAGTGACTGCAAGGAGTCCAAAGATTTCCTGTAACTGCATTTTATTTGAACCTGACTTTGTCAAATATAGCCAGGCAGTTTATATTCACTCTACAGTGCCCTCAGCACCCACAGAGGGCACATAGGGATCTGAACATCTAAAAATGTTGCAAGTCCCTGAATCCATGCAAATTTGATAACTAGGATATATTCTGTATATCTTTCTCTGGAAAAAGCATGCAGTAAGTAGACTATGGGTTTCACCTAATCCAAATAACATTCACACTGTCCTGAAAGTGCTTTTCAAGAGCTTTCTGAAAATCACTACATCCCAGAGAGCATCAATAATTCATAGAATCACAGAATGGTTTGGGGACCTTAAAGCTCACCTATTTCCAGCATCTTCCTCTATCCCAGCTTGCTCCAAGCCACGTCCAACTTGGCCTTGGACAATTCCAGGGTGTCCTGGATGGCGCAGCTACAGCTTTTTTGGGCAACCTGTGCCAAGGCCTCACCACCCTCACAGCAAAGAGTTTCTTCCCAATATTTAATCTAAATCTACCCTATTTCATCTTGCCATCCATTGTCAGATGGTGGAAAACACTTCCAATTAAGTGACACAGAGGAAAAATTAAACAGCACTGGGTAGGATTGACTTGTGAGGAGCAAAACTGAGTATGATCCAGATGCCACAAAATTCTCCTCTTTATTCCCAGTAATTTGTAACAAGATCTTCTTTAATGGGATTAAAATGAAGGCTACAGATACAGGAATTGCTGTAGTGGATTGCTGAAGGTTAATTCATTGCACTGTCTCGGTACAGTAACAGGACAAGCTGCAAGAAGTCACCTCCTAATTAGTATGACACTGGGGAGTTAAGCAGGCACACAGCCTTGTCAAAAACAGTGGGACTTTTTTCCTAAATCTGTATTATCATAACTCATGACAGTCCTGCCATGTCACAAATGTCCCTTCCTCCTCTGAGCACTGTTTAATTCTGTGCTTTAATAACATTGTGTAGCAATGAGCTCAGTGTATCTTTCTTTTTGCAAACAGTGGACTAGTTGCCTTTAACCCCTCTAGGATAGCCTGGAGATATGCTGGATTTCTCCAGGATATCCTCAAGATCCCATTCCATGGAACTGAAGAGCTCAAGCCATTTCTCATACATTACCTTCTTCCCCTATAGGCCAAACATTCAAAGCTTTAGACAGTTTTCAATCAGTCTTAATTTATTTTAAGAAAGAATTTAGGAAATTTTTCAAAGCAGCTGTTGTCACCATGAAGGCCTCAGTCTGAAAGGTTTTCAGACCTTCATTTCCCATGGGAAATTTTAGGAATTCCACCCTAAAATACCCTTAACAAACTTGATCTAGTTAGAAGCTTAAAAACCATATGTATGTTTCAGTGATTAATGTTCACAACTTAATCATCTTCAGACTCCTGACTGGGAATGGCCCTTGACCAGTTCTAATTGCAAAGCTGAGCTTAGGAACTGTTAGGGTCAGTCACAGTTGACACAGGTCAAAACTGTGCCAGCAACTGTGCTAAACACAGCAGAAACCACTGAGTTCCTGTGCCTGCACCTCAGCCCTATATAATGTACCAATATAGACCCTGAAACCAATGACATTTATGTTCCTCAGCCACCAAGATGCTTTGCAAAATTTCAGTCTGAATCAAATCCAGGGTTTCTGCATCTGACCCTGGCCCTGTGGTCTCCTAGATGTAATTCAGGAAAGCGCTTGTCAAACCATTATTTCATCCTGTCCTTCTTGTACAGAACCAACTCCTAGGTTATGATAATTCAGAGATGGAGCAGAGAAAAAATATCCGTTTTCTCCTTCTGGGCTGCATCTAAGGAAGAGCCTTAGGAGGGGATTCTGCCCCTCTGCCCTGCTCAGGTGAGACCCTGCCTGCAGAGCTGCCTCCAGCCCTGGAATCCAACATCAGAAGGATGTGGAGCTGCTGGAACAAGTCCAGAGCAGGCCATGGAGGGGCTCCAAGGGCTGCAGCCCCTCTGCCCTGGAACCAGGCTGAGAGAGCTGGGGGTGTTCACCTGGAGAAAAGAAGGCCTCAGAGCCCCTTCCAGTGCCTAAAGGGGCTCCAGGAGAGCTGGAGAGGGACTTGGGACAAGGGGCAATGGCTCCCCACTGCCAGAGGGCAGGGATAGATGGGATATTGGGAAGGAATTGTTCCCTGTGAGGGTGGTGAGGCCCTGGCACAGGGTGCCCAGAGAATGCCCCTGGATCCCTGGCAGTGTCCAAGGCCACATTGGACGGGGCTTGGAGCAACCTGGGATAGTGGGAGGTGTCCCTGCCCATGGCAGGGAATGGGAATTGAATGGTCCTTAATGTCCCCTCTAATCCAAACCATTTTATAGTTCTAATCATAAAAACTAGGCAAGACAAAAAGGCACCCAATGGAATGGGCAGGCAGGGTGTGAATCCTGACCCATGTTCCCTTCCTGACTTTGCTGATCAGCCCCTTGTCCATGTCTCAAACACAACACTTCCTTTCTGCACCTGCTGGTCTCTTCATCCTTAAGGTGATGAAAACCTGTTGCGGCCTGTGGCGCTGTGGACTTTATTTAGCCGCCAAAAAGGATGCTCCCAGCGCCCTTGGAGACAGCCTAAGAATGGATTCCAGTGGCTTTCTTCAGCTCTGTGCCGTGCCACACCTGCACATCGCAAGTGGCTGTCCCAGACAACCTGTGGCTCCTTGGATGGTGCCAGATGCTCATGTGTTGGCAAATGAAGCCAAACCTTCCGGCTGGCCAGCTGAGCCTGTCCCTAGCCTTGACTGACTGCATAAATTTGGGGTTTAACCCTGGAGTGGAATCCCATCGCTTATTTACTTTCTGCAGCTGTTCCTGGCCTGTTCTGCTGGAGTCTGGGAGTGATTCTTCCTGCTCAGCACGGGCCAGGATTGAGTTACAGGCACACACACACACTGGCAAGAACATGGGAGGAGAAACAACCTACACATGCGGCTAAGGTTTGGGAAGACTTATAGCCTGTCTGGGAGGTCAAGGCCACTGTTTTAACTCTGTTCTTCCCCCCATTCCCTGCTTGGGTATCTGCACCCAGGCCCTGACTGAAGATAAAAAACTCTAATTCTTCCTAAATTACATCAAGTTTGCAACATTCTAGAGCTAATGGGGCACAGTATGAAGTGAATTTTGTAAGTGGAGGCTCGCAGCTGGAGGCTTGCAGGAGTAAGGCAGATGTTTCCTTAGAGAATATAGAATTTATGTCGCTGATGCTTCCCTTGCTAACGAGTACCCCCAAAGAAAAAGTATGAAGCAAGCACAGGAGTCCAGAGGTTACTCAAATTAATATTCCTCCCAACAATGAGAAGTGAGAAGACAAAGGGAATTTTAAAAAAAGAGAAGTAAAAGAGGGAAAACCCCCTCCTAATCAAAATGTGTTTCAGAGAAAAATGTATCAAGTCACTTGGCCTTGATGATCTTAGAGGCCTTTTCCAACCTTAATGATCCTATGACTCTAAGTCCCCGAAAAACCACATGCACGGAGTTGGAAAAAGCTCCTTTTGTCCTGTTTGGAAGCTGCCCTGTGCCCTGCTGCTCATGGTCTCTGGCAGCTGTCTCCTTGCTGAGGCTCCAGGTACAGCTGGAGGGCTCAGGGTGGCTCTGGAAAGTGATGCCTGACTGACAACTGGCAGGTGACTTCCCTTCAATGGACAAAGGAGGTGCCTTTCCTCCCTCCTACTTTTCCTTTTTTCCACTATTTTAAAAAAAATTTTAAAAGTGAAAAGAAGAAAAAGAAAGAGAGGGAAAATAGGAAAAGAGAAAGAAGCAGGAAGGAAAGAGCTGCATGAACGTGCTCCCATGCAGGGGGGCTGGAACGAGCTGATCTTTAAGGCCCCCCCAACACAAACCATTCCATGATTCTATGGAGAATGGTGAGGTCTCCGAAGCTGGCGTCATAAGTGCTGCACCATCCTCATCTCCCTCTGAGCAGAGGTCAGTCCCTGTGTCCCCGGTCTCACGTGTCCCATTCCTGTTGCAGGTCAGGAGCAGCGGAGCCGAGCGCGTGCTGTGGTCTGGAGCTATGCTCTGCTCTGGCTGGTCAAACGGAACCAAGCCCATCTTCCTCGGAGGTTTGGTCCCCTTCAACCAGCTACAGCAGTGTGGAAAACACCAAGTCAGGAAGGTTTGCCTCCCTCTGCCTCAGCTCAACCCCACCAGCCCTTCCTCCCGGATGGATCTGCTGCCCTGCCGAATGTCTCCAGAGGTGCATTTGGGGATGAGGCACCTGGAAAGGTTTGGGATAGGCTTTTGGTTTTCATAAGCATCACTGCAAGCAGGGCTACTTCAGCATTTCCTTCATCCCTGGAAGTGTTCCAGGCCAGGTTGGATGGGGCTTGGAGCAACCTGGGATAGTGGAAGGTGTCCTTGCCCACTGCAGGAGGGTGGAATGAGATGAGCTTTAAGGTCCTTTCCAACCCAAACCATTCCATGATTACCAGGGGCCCAAGATATCACTTGCAAAACTCTTGGCTCCGAAACATGCAGCAAGTTTCTGAGTCAGTGTGGATTGTCAGAGCCACAACCACCTTTATTTCCTTTCCCTATCAAACTTGCATCCACATCCCCCCTTTTGCTGAGCACTGCCAATCCAAGTAATCTGTGATTAAATTATTTTTAAAAACCCATAAAGAATAAGGGCAACATACTCTTGGAAACACTGTGTCCATGTGTCTTTCTTACTTATTTAATGCAAAAAGGAGCTGTAGATAACCACAATCTGCATGGCAAAGGCTTTTGACATCAGTTATCCCATATCCACTTAGCCACAACACACACACCAGATCACTCATCTCTGTGTGAGGTATCTTCTGAATCTTCCCACCCACACTACACTGCAGCTAATGAAGAAAAACAGCCAAAACAACTTGAAAATGGCTTTGCTGACCTGTTATCTGAGCCATGCAATGAATTCAGATGTCTAACTTCAGACATTAAGCTCAGCCAGTTGTTCCCCACTTCACGCCACCAAAAAAAAATTCAAAGCTGTCAATAAATAAATGAACAAATGTGTATCAAAATAAGTTCTTTATGTGCATCATCCACAATACCCTTATTTTCTGCTGGATGGATGGGGAGGAAGGAGCATGCATGCAGCAGAATGAGGGGTGGCATCAGTCTGTTCCAAAGCAGCTTGGATCTCTGTTAAGGACAGAAATTCCCAGATGCAACGCAGTACAACTTTATTTTTGTCAGGTCTCCATGGCCAATGCCATTTGCAAGACCCAGACACACAAAAGGCAGCAGTGCATGGGGAGACAGTCTGGCCAGGACCATGTGTGTGCCAGACAGAGCAAAGGACACCAGGTTTTAAGTCCCCATCACCTATCATGGTTTCCGAGAGGTAGGAATAGTTGTACACATTGTATGGGTTTGCTGGCACTCCTGAGTCTAGAAGGTTTAGTAAATTCAGGTCAAAAGAAAAATTGTTCCGAGGGTGGTGAGGCCCTGGCACAGGGTGCCCAGAGAAGCTGTGGCTGCCTCTGGATCCCTGGAATTGTCCAAGGCCAGATGGGATGAGGCTTGGAACCACCTGGGATAGTGGAAGGTGTCCCTGCCCGTGGCATGGGGTTGGAATGAGATGAGCTTTAAGGTCCCTTCCAATCCAAACCATTCCATTATTCTATCCCTCTGTTTTACGCAGATACACAATTAATTCATCCTGAGCAAGGACTGTGTCATCCCTGACAGTTTGTGGATCTTAACCACCAAGATGCTCCATTTCACAGTCCTAAATCCCTGGGGATTTCTGAGCATTTAATGCAAACGGTTCTCAGTTTTACCCGGGAATAAGTCAAAAGGGGATTTTTTAAGACCTCATATCTCACTGCACATCCCCTCCACACGACCTGGGTTGCTCAGCACCACATCAATGCAAGGGACATCTACAGAGCACAGCACTGGGCTGTGGATCCCCAGAGCCTCCCAACAGTGGGCAGAGCAAGGCCCAAAATAAAAAGAAAACCCTGGAGAACTAGGACATCAGTAGAAATAGTCCCACAACTTATAAAGTAAAAGAGATTTCAGCCAACTGTCCTGCCAAGTACCCCAGAGAAATCTTGTCAAAAATATGAATGGTGAAAAAGTACCCATGAGCAACAATAACATGAGAAAAATAAAATGTGCAAAACAAGACAGAAATTAAAATTTAGCTTCTTGATGTGATGTTCCTCTTGGTAAGCATCCTTTGCATTAGGGTAGCTTGGCAAAGGATATCCTCCCCATCTTCTGTTCCTCCTGCATTTCAGCAATTATTAAACCCAGAGATTCCAGCAAGAGATTTCTTGCCTTGCCACAAACGAGAAAGAATAGAAAACACCAACAACTATTAAAAGGAAAAGTCTTTTAAATACTCAAAGCTCATAATTATGTTTGCTGATGATCTGGAATAACTATCTTGAACCACTAAGGACCAAAAATCCAGTTTCTTTCCCTGTTCAATTATCTTATAAAAAGAATGAAATATGTTTTGTTTTCTGGTGAATTTATGAACCATTTTGGTCCACCAAGAATATTTTGGAAAGCAAGAAATGCCACAGAATACTGAAATGAATGTGGTTCATCTTTCTCTGCCATGGAGTGAGCACAGCAGGACAATATCTCACTCCATCCTCTGCCGAGCTCTGTAAAACAGCATCCATAGGATTTAGTCCTGGCACAGCAGGAATGAAGGGAACTGTAGACAGCAGCATTTTCATGTGTCACACTCAGTGATTGTCTATCACCTTCTCTCATTTCCCTTCATCACTGCTGATGTGATTTTTTACACTGATTAATTGAAAAAACCACATTCCTCCATTGAATTTTATTAGCCAAACAATTATGAGATAACCAGGATGAAAAATAACTAAATTCAGGAAAGAAATAATTCTTATAAATGATCAAGTTCCTCTGTCTTCAGAAAGTACAGAAATTGATCCAGTTTCTGTCTACCTGAGACCTAAAGTCCAATCCACTTTAGAAACAGCCTTCAGCAATTCTGCATTGAGCAAACTCCCTGTTCACAGTAAATAAAAACAGGGATGCAAATCCACCTTCAGAACATTCTGCAGAGTATTTATGGGTGTGAAATAAAATGCAGTTTTATTAGGCATTAATTGCCACAACTCAGTTTTCAGGAAGCACTGCATTCATCCCAAAAGCCATTTTTCCTCACACAAAATAAATATACATGTCTGTATATTTACATTGAAAAGATTAAAAATGGAAGACTTCTGTAAACTTGATATAATCCACTTCATTATTTCAGTCTTTCAAAACCAGACACTGACCACACTAAATATTTTGGGCATCATTATCAAAGAGGATCTCTGGTGATTACTTAGCACCCCAAGAGCATCGCTGTTGTCCTCTCTCTCTTCGTAATTATTTCCTGGGAAGACTAAGACCCACCTCTTGACCCACTACCATTTATCTACTCTTCCACCAGTCACATCCAGGTTCTCTCAGAGCATGACACCATTTAATCCAGTTTAAAACCCCATTTTTCTCTCCCCTGAAGGAACAAAGGTCTCCTGCAGAAAGCCTCTGCCAATCCTCCGTTTGCTGGAAATAAAGAAAGAAAATAGGACAGACAAGCAATCACCCCATCACCTGATCAACTTTGTCTGATGCAACTTTCTATGGTAAAGCCCTACTCGAATCCTTTGCAAACCAACTTCAGGCTGGAATGATGAGACATTTGGGTACTTTGCCTTCCGTGTTTCTCATATAAGCCGCTTATCAGCCATCAGATGCTGTGCTCCAGAGAAGCCCTGTCATATCTGGCGTCTCCCTCCCTGCTGCTGTCCCAAGGGAACCACCTGGGCATCAGAGGAGGCAGCAGAGGTTAAGGCAGTGGGGGTGTGTCTCTGAAGGGATGGCACGAAGGTTTTTACAGGCTTTGGAAGCTGAAGGTAGGAAGCAGCGAGAGGATTTCTCTCCATGATGGAAGCGTAGGCACATTTCATTTTAGCATTTCAGTCTTCCCAGTTAAAAAAAAAAAAAGGAAATGTGAAAAAAAGAGAGAGCAAATTCAGCTATTATAATGGAAGAGCTTTCAGCAATTCTTAACTGATTAAAGGGAAAACAGTTTGCTTGTAGTTGCACGTGTCAGTCCTGTATATTTATATGATCTTCCCACTGCTCAGCACAGTGTGGCTTTCACAGGTTGTGTGGAGAGCAATCAGGATATCAACCAGCCATAACTTTTCTTTTCTCTCCTCCAAAAACTCTTTGCTCTGACCTCATTTGGCTTGTTCCCACTAATCACAGAGTCACAGTCTGGTTTGAGTTGGAAGGGACCTTTAAAGTTCATCTCATTCCCACCCCCTGCCATGGGCAGGGACACCTTCCACTATCCCAGGTCGCTCCAAGCCCTGTCCAACCTGGCCTTGGACACTTCCAGGGATCCAGGGGCAGCCACAGCTTCTCTGGGCACCCCGTGCCAGGGCCTCACTGCCCTCACAATTTCTTCCTCATACCCCATCTAAACCTGCCCTCTACAGTCAGTTTAAAAGAATTTACCCTTGTCCCATCACTGTCTGCCCATGCAAAAAGCTGCTGTCTCTTTTTTATAAGCCCCCTTTAAGTACTCAAAGGCCACAATCATTGAGAATGGCACATTGGTTGAAATAAAGGACCACAATTCCTTTTCCAGCCAAACTGGGCTCAGCGCAGCCAGTTCAGCCAGAAAAGAAGATCAGGGATGGTCCATTCTGCCTGGCACACAGCTACTCACTTTGCCCTTGTATCCATGGCATCAGCACAGAAGGACCAGGTCTGGTTAAGAGGCATGTTTCAGGTAAAAATGAGACACGAGGCTTTAGTCACCCACCTGTGGCCTCCACCCCACCTTCAAGGCCACGTCTCTGAGGAGGAAACCTTCAGCAGTGCTCATTGTCTGAAGTCCCTCCCTGGGATAGTTCTGGAAACTTCATTGCACTGTGGTCAGAATTTGCATATGATTGGAAAAGTGGTGAATTTCCATTACTCATTTAAAAAAAAAAAAATTTCAAAATAAAACGAGTCAACTTGAACCGCAGCGAGGTGAAAGGGCTTGAAAATTAGGATCCTTCTGGTGCTTTTACAACTCTCAGCAAAACCACTCTGAGTCACTTATTCTGTAAAACTTGGGGATTCTGACACCTTCTTGCACACGAAATGTTGTGGCCAGGAGTGATTGCTCTACAAGAAAAAACAGAAAAATAGGAACTTCCCTTCTTAAAAAGAGATGGAACATCCAAGATCGGGTTGGATGGGGCTCTGAACAAGCTGATGTAGTGGAAGATGCTGCTCATTGCAGGGTGTTGGACTGTATGACATTTCAAGGTCCTTTCCAACCCAAACTACTCTATGATTCTATAATTTTTTGATTCTGCGATGAATGACCCAGATTTCCAGATTTTTCCTGGGAGCAGGCACCTCGCTACAGTAGAAATGAGTTTATTTCTGCAGGCTGCCCTATCAGACCTGCCTGGCAGCTCTGAGTTTAAGCTCTGAGATACAGGGATATACTGGTGAGATAACAAGTTTTCTGAATTTAATTTGGTTTGAAAGTGGTGGGTGGTGGAGCACAAACTAGGACTGGATTTTGGGCACATAGCAAGGACCTCTCAATGCTCCACGAGTGTCCCTTTCCTTAAGTGTCATTTTGCAGCTCATTTTCTTAAAGTTGACTTCCCAGCTACTGAATATCTATTAGATATTAGTATGCAAAGGACATTTCAACCAGTGGCAGCAACCACAGTTGATGTGTGACTGTGATCTCCATTAGCTGTGCTTGGAAAATTTAGGCTTGAAGTAGGAGATGATCATTTCTACTGCAGCAGCTGGGGAGGAAAAACACAGGTGTTTAATAGAGGAAAAACATTACTTCAGCTCTTCTGCTGTGCCTCCTGTGTAGGAATCAAGGGGTAGGAGATTGGTGCAGTGACTTCACAGAATCATGGAATTGTTTGGATTGGAAAGGACCTTTAAAGACCATCATGTTCCACCACCTTACAAAGGGCAGGGACACCTTCCACTCTTCCACAGGTTGCTCCAAGCCCCGTCCAACCTGGCCTTGGACACTTCCAGGGATCCAGGGGCAGCCACAGCTTCTCTGGGCAACCTGTGCCAGGCCCTCCCCACCCTCAGAGGGAAAAATTTCTTCCCCATATCCCATCTATCTCTGCCCTCTGGCAGTGGAAATACATTCCCTGTGTCCTGTCCCTCCATCCCTTGTCCCAAGTCCCTCTCCAGCTCTCCTGGAGCCTCTTTAGGCAGCGGAAGGGGCTCTAAAGCCTTCTCTTCTCCCGGCTTGTGTGGATGGATCTTGTCCAGACACCAGGCACCCACCAAGCCACTCTATCACTCCCCCTTCCCAGCTGGACAGGGGAGAGAAAATAAGATGGGAAACAACTCCTAGGTTTAGATAAGGCAGTTTAGAAAAGCAAAAGCAACAGTTTGTTTGTGCACAAGCAAAGAGAAAAAACAATCATTTTACTCTCTACTTGTCATCCATGAGCGATGTCCAGCCACTTCCTGGGAAGCAGGGCTTCAGCACACAGAGCAGTTGCTCTGGAAGGCAAACATTGTAAATAACAAATGCACCCCCTTCCTCCTTTTCTTAGCTTTTATCTGAGCTGATGTCCTACAGTACGGAATATCCGTCTGGATAGTTTGGGTCAGCTGGCCTGGTTGTGTCCCCTCCCAGGATCCTGCCCACTCCCAGTCCCTGGATGATGGAAATGGAGAGACTGAGCTGATGCTGTGCCAGCCCTGCCCAGCAGTAGCCAAAATACTGGGGTGTTCCCAACACCTTCCCAGCTCCCAGTGCAAAGCCCAGCACTGGGAGAGCTGCTGTGGGAGAACGAACTCTGGCTCAGCCAGACCCAACACAAGGTTGAACACCCCCAGCTCTCCCAGCCTGGCTCCAGAGCAGAGGTGCTCCAGCCCTCCAAGCATTTTCCTGGCCCTTCTCTGGATTTAACCAGTTCGAAGAGGACCTCTGAAAGTGTCTGACCCAACTGTCCACTCACAGCATGATTTAATTAAACTAAACTAACATTAAATGTCAATGTTTAATCAGAGTGCTCAGAGCCTTACCCCATCAAATTCTGAGTTTCTCACAGATCACCACTGAACTCAGGCTCAGTCTAACCCTAGAAATTACCTCCACAATGCAGAATGGGTCATGCAATGCTTGTATGTAGGAGGAAGAGTGCTGCTGTATTTATAGGGATTTATAATATGTACTCAGAAGGAAGAAAATACATTCTCTACAGCAAGAAAAAAAGAGTAAATTTCTTCCTACTTGCAAATAAAAAAAAAATCTTATTTTACAGAAGTATCATAAACTTAACTGATGGTGACTAAAAAATAATGTGTAAAGTATTTTGAGTTCTCTGCCAGTTATCTTTTAATTTACAGCAAGTTCAGTCAGGACTCCAAAGCTCCAGCACTTGGATGGTTGCTGTAGCTGCCCATCCCTGGGAGCATCCAAGGCCAGGCTGGACAGGGCTCGGAGCCACCTGGGCTAGTGGAAGGTGTCCCTGCCCATGGCAGGGGTGGAACTGGATGATATTTAAGGTCCCTTCCAACCCAAATCATTCTGTGATTCTAAGATCCTCTTTGAGGGGAGAAAGTGTCATCTATGCCAACACACTCAGATTTGGGCGCCTGAAGAATCTCAGCTGGGTGAAGTGCTTAAATAGCAACTTACTCTCAAGAAACCTTTCACCGGAGCCAAGAAAAGGGGTAGATTTCATTTCAAAAGGCTTTTGATAATCTTTCTTTTTTTCTTTTTTGTTCGTTTCAATAAGCCTTTGTTGGTGTCCCAGTTTCCAGATCTCTAGCTAAGAGAAACTTATGTGTCAGAATAAAACAAATCCTATGGGGTAAATTCTAATCTCATGGGGAAAATCATATTAATTTTTTTTTTAAGAGCATTAAGAATTAAAAAATAATTAGTTGGAACTTGGAAAAATCTCAAAATCAGAAAAGTGATAGTTTCCTTTGTGTAATTCAGACCTGGCAGAAGCATTTCAGGAGGCACATTTCTCCTCAGACCTTCACGTCTTGCCTATGACAACTGCCAACAAATGCGTTCATGCCTCGATATAAACCATGGAAATTTTTTTTTCACCATTGCAATGTTGTGGTGCCTCAGCCGTGTTCAAATGCTTAACTATTCACCTTTCAAGTACCTAGGTAACCCAAACCACTGACGCATTTAAGGTAGACAATTTAGGGTCAGGCTGGTTAAATCTGACCTTCCGCTGCCTTGTAGGCTTTCGAAAACGTATTTTGCTTCTAAAACTGGCAATTTAACTGACCCACTTTGAAAGGATATTTCAGTAAATGGCATTAGAGAAAACCCCTTCTACCCCTTCTGATGGAACTGTTTCCTTTAACCTGTGCATCTCTAACTTGAAGAGGGAAACTGAAATATACATTTAATTTCTGAAATATCAGCATCTTTTAAACAAGCAGATGTAGGTCATGGGTATCCCAGAAACCACAAACTAAATTCTACCCTTATTTGCATCTTCCTTTGGATGGCACGAGGTGAGTAAAATTTGGACTTATGTATAAATATTAAGTAAATGTAAAAAAACATCCCTTCTCCACATCATTTTTATTTTAAAAAACACTAAAATTAGACCTGTGAAAAGTTCTGATCAGCAGCTCAAGGCTGTTACACTGAGTGTCACTTTATGAGGCACATCTGAGCCATCAGATGTTACCCATCATAACCCACAGTCCAAGCAAAGTGGTGGGAATATTTCCTAAAAAAAGAAATGTCAGAGAATAGACTTGATGTTATAGAATCCTAGAACCATGGAATGGTTTGGGTAGGAAGGGATCTTGAATATCATCCAGTTCCACTCCCTGCCATGGGCAGGGACACCTTCCACTATCCCAGGTTGCTCTGAGCCCTGTCCAACCTGGCCTTGGACACTTCCAGGGATGGGGCAGCCACAGCTTCTCTGGGCAACCTGTGCCAGGGTGTCATTTTACATCTCTCAACCTTCGCAAAGTTTCTCTTGAGCCCCTCTGCCCTCTCCCTAACTTAGGAACTGGAAGTTTAACTACATCCATCACACCTCCCAAACTCCTTTCCTTAGGAACAAAACACTGTCTCATAGCAAGAGAGAAGGAAAATGAAAGTAAAATGAAAAGGTGGCAAGCTCGAAACAAAGCTCAATCAATTTTTTTGCCTTTGTGGAGAATGACTGGCTTTTGGGAACTCACTATCACCAAAGCATTCTGATCAACACTGAGATATCACACCTGAGGTTTAACCATGAATAAAAACAGCCCAATTCAGAGAAGAATTGAGCTTGAGCAGGGACATTGCTCCTCAGACATCAAGACAAATTACAGCCCATGGGAAGATATGAGAACAATTCAATGGTGGCCAGCTGTCCAACATCTGCCTAATTTGGGATGAAAAGACATCAGATCAACCTAGGAATGAACAGATCAAAACCTGTGCCAGCAACATTTGGGTTTGATTGACAGTATCCCAATTTAAAATTGAATACTTTGCACCCACAGATTTGCAACGTTTGTCGTTTTCTAAAATCATCTGAATTTTGTTAGTGTTTGAGTGACATGTCTGAAGGAATGGCATCATCTACAGATCTAAGATATATCCTGTATTCCACCTGTGTTAATGGAATCTATATACATACACGTCTTAATTTAGGTTATGGTCAGAAACCACAGTTAAGGTTGGGGGAAAAAACACCTACTCCAAAGTCTTTAGCACAGCCCAGAAACCCTTATAAAAGGTCCAGCAGCAGATGTGCCCAGACACCTTCAGCTCAGCAGAGCCCAGCACAAGCATCAGAAGCAGTAAGAGAAGGAAGGAAGATGTCTCCAACTTTTTGTGCTTCTCTGGTAAGAACTTGATTTCTGAGTTTATTTCCTCCCATTTTGACAGAGATTTAATTTAAGATTTAAATTCTAATAGATTGAATAGGGATCTGCACTCACTTTTAAAATGTTTGTTTAAATCATTGATAATTAAAAATAACTAAAATGTGAGAATGCTCATGGGGCAGCAATGAAACTGTACATTAGTGGCATGGGCTACCATGGCATACTCTGAGGCAAGAAATAGATTGAAAATTCAACCTCAGAGAGTCTTTCTTCTTGTTATATCCTTTCTGCTAACTTCTGTATTATATTATTTTCTATAAATTAACATTTTTTAATCGCTAGATTACAACTGGGTGTATACTATACCTGTCAGCACTGTGAGAATCAGTTAACGAGAGCATTAACGTGACATACAGCACTTTTTCTCATAGTTACTCCAACCTGCAGTATGGGCTTTAAGCACCAGTTAGGCTGACTGTGGATGAATTTCACACCTGTCTTGTGTCCTAAACGTACCAATTTTCTTCAGCTCAGACCCCTGATCCTCGTGCTGCTGGTCGTGCTGTCAGCCAGCAGTCCTGCCCATGGGAAGGTGATAAAGCCTGGGCTCAAGCCAGAGAACATCTTCAAGCAAGCATCTTCTGGATGCCTGACCCAGAAAGACTCAAAATTCCCCCAAATTGTGAGAGTCAACATCAGCATTAGCAACGCAAACCAGGACACCAAAGCCAGCGGCTTTGTTGATGTCAGCCACCGCTCTCTGGCTCCGTGGGATTACAGGTATGATCCCTGTCCCTATGGCCTTGAAAAACGCTGGATGCCCTTGCCAAGAATAGTGCTTTCATCTCTATTTTCAGTGCTTCACAGTTGAGAGATTTAGAAAATATGAGGGTATCCACAGCACCTATAATCCTCTTTGAAAGAGAACCAGTACAGAAAGCAGCACAAAACAAACATATGGCCTAGGCAATATACAGAAGGCAAAGCAAATTGCTTTTATAATTTAATTAATTAATTTGTATACTGGGGCAAGCTTTATCTTCTAAAGCATTCTTTATCTAAAACATCATTAAAAAATACCTCAGAGGGTTATATTGCACCAACTTCAGTGGCAGTTTAACACCATCAATGTTTCACGTTTTGGGGAGGAACTGAAGGTTTTGGGGTCTGTTAATTGGAATCATATGTTGGGAAGCTCAATTCATTTCTGATCAGTCTTTCAAAGTCAGTCAAATCTTGCAAGTCAAAACTTGCATCCTTGAAGCAAGTTCTTTGGAAAGGCAGTTGCATACAGCCATACAGTTTAAAATATCCAGTATTTAGTTACTTACATTTTATTTCTGAAAAACCTGCTGTTTTGGAGAATCTGCTGTCCCTCCATAGGCAGTATACCCCAGGACGCACAGGTTCCCGAGCAGGGAGCCCATAGTCATCCAGACTATCATGCCTTTGGATTCAAATCCTTTCCTGCCAACCCCCAGGATCGACGAGGACCACGACCGCTTCCCCCGGCTGATCGCGGACGCCGAGTGCCGCCACTCCCAGTGCGTGAATCCAGAGGGGCAGCTGGACCACAGCGTCAACTCCGTCCCCATCAAGCAGGAGATCCTGGTCCTCCGCAGGGAGCAGAGGGGCTGCCAGCAATCCTACAGGCTGGAGAAGAAAATAATCACCGTGGGCTGCACGTGTGTCACCCCCTTGATCCAGCACCAGGCCTGAACAGAGCTGGAGGTTCAAGAGCAAGGAGCCACGGAGAACTTCCTTGCATGGAAGGGGCCTGATCCAGCCTCCAATAAGCTGGATCGAGCCATAAAAATTAGCTAGACGACATCAGAATATATTGGAAATTAGGCAACTTGTTTAAAAAAAATTTAATGCTTTCACCCCAAAAATCTTAAACTCCACAAATTCAGAATCCAGATACCTTCATGTGCCAGGCTGAGAAGTGATGGGAACTCTACCCATCTTTAGTTTACACTTTGAAATGTCTATTTATGTAAATCTATTTATGCTGGTGGAAAAAATAGTAATAATGTATTATCCTAATATATTTTTTAAAGTATTAAGGTAATGTTTATTTATCTTTGCGTAATAAAAAAAATCAGTGAAAAACTCTTTGGTATTCTCCTTTCTTTCTAAAGTGTTCTTGATAAGGCAAGAAATCACTCAGTCATGACCATAAAAGAGATTTACATGATGCTAAAGCCTCAAATTCTCTTGATAACCTCTACCTCTGCAGCACTAGAATGTAAAGCCTGTGGAAAAAAAAAATAGGGAAAACATCATTTTACCAATAGAGAAGCTAAGATACACAGAGAAAAACTATTTATAAAGCGGCATCAAAGAGATTCACATTAAAGACAGACAAGCAAAAAAAAAAATCTACTGGGTAACTACCCAGTTATCCACCTAATTATCCAATAAGAAAAGGATTTGTAAAGATGGGTTCAGCACAACACTTTGAATACTTCTTTAGGGGAAAAGAAACTCCAAGAAACTCCCTCTCCTGAAAGAGCAAGTGCATTTCCACCGCTGAGCTTTAGCTTTGCTCCAACATTATCTGTGAATCTCAGCCCAACCCCTTTCAGCCCATTTTCCATGCAGCGGAGACACCACCTTGGGGAAGCTCACGAGAGTCAGGTGGGTGGCTGAAGCAGTTAACCACGTCTTGCTGATCGCAGTCGATATTTTCTCTGTGTTCGTGTCCTTCCAATACGTTCTCAGCGCTTCAAATGTGGAGCACCCTGACACAGCACTGCGGCTGCGGTTGGACGGGGCTTGCGTGGGTGGGCGTCTGGCACAGCAGGTGGGTTTATTTAAAGCACACTTGGGTTAAAAGTGCTCCAGTGAACACGTCCCATGTTTCAGAGGGCAAGGCTGGCTGGTGAAGATGTTTTGTTTGCTGCAGTCTCGGGGAGGTGTGGCCCTGCTCACGCACTGGCAAAGCGCCACTGGCAAATGCAACAGCAAATACAGAACTTGCAGAGACACAGAGCTCAGGGCTGAGAGCCCCTAATGGGAGGGAAGGTCCTCTCAGGTGAAAGTATCTTCTCCAGATCCGGCTGTGATCATCCCAACTTTTGCTGCTGAGGATTATTCCCTCCAGCTGTTCCAGTGAGCCCAAACCCTCCCTAACCTACTCCAGGTGGGTCAGCCTGTAACCTAAACCCACGGCACAGCCACACCATCCCTTGACCTGGCAGATAAACATGGACCAAGGAAACTTTGATTAATTCAGTCTGATCACAGTACCTGCAATCACAACAATGGACTCCTGTCCACACCTTTAGGTACCTTCAAACATTGCTATAACTTTGCCCAAACATAGGAATCTAGGAGTGTGTATGATCCTAATTTAGCTAATTTCTGACCTTATCTTCAGTTATTCTTTCTTAAGGTCTCCTGCAGGTCCTGAAGTTTAACCCGGCTGACCATCCCACATATGTTAAGCATGTGAACGGACTCAAAAAAAAAAAAAAAAAAAGAAGAAAAAGAAAACAAATCCAACCAAAAACCATCAGGTAATGCTCATTCCTTAGAGGTTTTCAAAGATTTATATAAATGTCAGTCCAGGAAGATTGAAACAGAAGTGACTTCCTCATCCTTTAGATAATCTCTCAATGTCCTAGCACACCTAGGAGTTTTGTCAAATTGTCTGCAATTAGCCCAAGTAACTTCTAACAGTTAAAATCACAGAAAGTCCAACCTTTTCTTCCCTGGAAGTCATGTGCCACTAGCTGGAGTTGGCACACGTATAGTGGGCACTGGAAAATGCTGAGAGAGCTATGCTGAGGTGGAAAAACTCAAAACCAGGTCAGAAAGAGATGACACAGCTGAAGCGTTGAAAAGCCAACAGATTTCTGCTGACAGACTTCACAGATCAGCATCATCATGGAATGGTTTGGGTTGGAAGGACCTTAAAGGTCATTTAGTTCCAACCCCCCTGCCATGGGCAGGGACACCTTCCACCACCCCAGGTTGCTCCAAGCCCTGTCCAACCTTAGTGAGGATACACCAGTGTCCCTTCTACTATTGGTTTTCCTTGGACCATGTACCAAACCAGCTAAATCTGTGCCTTAGGACAGAACCCCTTTTTATTTATTTGGACAACTTCATGCTCCCACCTACAGGATGCTTGGGTGTTCTACATGCTCCTGCAGAAGCATTTAATAGGTTAATTAATGAGCTGGATTCACAGGGCCAGAGAACTGTTTTCTTTCCTACTGCAAGTTTTCTCCTAACTCCTGGTACCATGAGCCAAGAGATTTTCCTTCACTGATTTTCTTCCTTGCTGTGTTCAGTTGGAAAGGTGCAGAATAATCCCAAACCAATGTATCCTGACAAGGGTGACCTCACCAGTGCCCTTATTTTTCTACAGTCAATAATGATCACAATGAGAGACCAAAGAGAGTAGAGCTCTTCTTTCACCCATGCACAGTTCTTGTCAGTTTGAGGTTCAACCAGTAAAGATTGTTCTCCTTGTTTTCAAGAGTTTCAGTGCAAATTTCTGCTAATTAGATGCTCTTAAATGATATTGTCATTGGAGGGAGGGGGGCAGAATGGCTGCAAAACCCTCTCCAACATAAAAGTGTCCAGTCCAGCAGTGCTCCCCATCTCTGTTTCATGTCAGCTTGCAAAATCTGAGCAGCAGTGTCTTGGCAACCTGTGAGTAAAACCCACCAGAAAGGGACCTTAGAGATTGGATTTTTGCAGATAATCACGCTCATGGTTGCTATTTATCAAAGCAGTCTGGATAGAAACCAGATGCTTGTAAAAGGTGCTGCAGATTCAGCTGTAACGAGGCCAAGAACACAAGTTTCGGAAGTCTGAAATGAACAGCCACCCTGAAAAATTATGGGGTTAAGTTAGAGAGGAGATAAACCGTCTTTATTCATTTACCAGAATAGAAAACTTTGATCATGATACAAATACATTGTGCTTACTAAGAATGCAGATAAAACAGAAACATGATGGTTTGTACTGATTTTACTCACTCATAGAAAGCCATGCACAGAAAACAGTATTTTGTCCGTGTATGAGCTCCAAAGAGCATCAAACATATTTTTAATATTTTGTTGAAGTTATAGAAAAAGGTAGAAAATCTGAGCCACTTTTCTGAACAAAGAATAAATAATAAAAAGTTACACAGAAAGCAAGAAGGGACTTCTCTGAAGAGCTGAGGAATTGAACGTGCTCCCACTATCTAGCCCTAGAAGTATGGGAAATAATTAGAAAATATGAAAAACGTTTTTAATCCTAGAATATCCTGAGTTGGAAGGGACTCACAAGGACCACTGAAGTCCAGCTCCTGAAACTCCTCTTTGTGAGCAGCAAAGGCAGAAAGTGTAGTTTGTGTCTGGTGCTGAGCCTGGCTGGCATCTTCTCAGCTCCTGACAGCCAGCACCAGCACATGTCCCATCCCCACCAACAACTCTGGCTCTGCCAAGTGGTGCCAGACAATCACGGACATTTTAAGCAGGTTTGAGATTTTTTTGTCACTGCCTTGCAACAGTGCTGTAGAAAATGAAGAATCAGCCCTCATTCTTCTTGAGCACAAGGTTAAAAATAATATCAAAGAAGTAAAAGGAAGAAGGAATGTCTTGGGGTGATTCTATGACCATACTGTATTCCCCATCGCCTGCTTGATTTCTAGTGTACCTTTAAATTGCAAAGGGGGGAGAGAGAAGCCGAGAGAACTCTTCAAAGCGGCCAGCTTGACCTTGCATCTAGAATGTTCTGCATTCTTTTCTCTCCCGATTCTGACAACACTTGCTGGTTAGAGGACTTTTGCTCTCTAGTCTCTTCGGCTTTCAGC
>VWPU01005817.1:27499-59838 GCA_013398955.1 Callaeas wilsoni
AGGAGAGAGAGAGAGAGACGCCCCTCTCGGGTTGTTTCCTCTCAGGTTTGTGTCCAAACTGGCACAAGGAGGTGGAGATAAAAGGAGACTGTGGTAATCATGGAATGGTTTGGGTTGGAAAAGACATTAAAGATCATCCAGTTCCAATCCCCTGCCATGGACACCTTCCAGTATCCCAGGTTGCTCCAAACCCCATCCAACCTGGCCTGGAACACTTTCAGGGATGGAGCAGCCACAGCTTCCCTCTGCCAGTGCCTCACCACCCTCACAGGGAAGATCAAGGAAAGTCTCCTGTTTTGGAGGTGATGGTGACACGGGGGCAGGTTTCTGGTCTGGTCTCTCGGGCCATCTCCAGAACCTGCAGCTGATACAGAAAGTCATCCTATCATCTATAGCCACCATGTTGGCACCAACCCCCAGATCCCCACAGGACTGACCAGAAAACTGCTCTTCCAGAGAATTTCTGGACTGATCAGAAAATTGGTCACCACCTTAAAATTTTGCCTGTAATGTCAAACTTCCAATAAACCATGTCGGCTTTCCAGCCATTAACCCTCTGTCTTACCAAACAGATAATTCTTGGGTTTTTTCAACCTTTTAGCTTGCAACCTTTGCATTCTTTACATATTTAATTTTGTACACTTTCCAAAGCAATGACTTTTGTGGAATAGGCTGCCATGGCCCACAGTCCCTTTGAACACTCCCAGGAGCACCTGCCTATGGTCAGGAGTCTGAAGAGGCCTGAGATACTTTCTGATCAACATGTTCACAGGTCGCAGCACAGGTCTGGGAGGAGGCATCTACCTGTGCTGGCATCACTGATCTGGTTCCAACCCCATGGTGATGCAAGGAGACTCTGCACTGCACTCCGTCCAGCATCCCACGGGAGCTGCTACACCAGGATCAGCTGCCACAACACACACAGCCAAGGGGAGCAGTGAGTAAAAAACAAAGGTAGGAGGTTAGTGAGAGGAAATCAGAAGAGAAAAGGAATAGGAAAGGCGACGAGGCTCAGATACCAACCTGTGACTGGAGGCTGCTTAGCCCAGCAGGTTACAAGAAGACACTGTGGCACTGCTGCTACTCCTCCAGCTGTGTCTTCTCCTCCTGGTAAAACAAGCCAGTCCCTGGAGGCTGCTCCAAGCCACATTTCAGAGCCAGAGATGCCCAGCTGGGCACCCAGGGTCTGGGTCCAGTGCTGCAAAGGGAACAAACCTAGCAAAGCCTTTAGCAAAATTCAGTGAACTGCACTTGCTCTCGGTGCTGATATGACTGCGCTGTTTACAAGAAGCATAAATTTTTTTGTTGTGTTCTCTGATTCGTAGAATCACAGGATGGTTTATGTTGGAAGGGTCCTTAAAGATCATCTGGTTCCAACCCCCAAATTAACAGATTGCTGGCAGCAAAAGCCAGCACCCAAAAAATAACCGGGCTTGTATTTACAAGCAGCTGCACTCTAAGAATGATGCTATTAGGAGGAAACAAACTCCACATACAAGCAATGCCTCCCTGAGTGGTGCGTGGTTTGCAGTTGAGAGCTCTGCCTGTAAAACCTCATGGCCCATGGGTGAAACTTCCTTAATTAGCCAACTGTGTGTTTTCCTGATTAGCTACTTCATTATCCATTCGGTTAGGACCATTCCTAGGGTAAGCTGGTGGGTGTTTAGGAGCATCAGCACAGGCCATACACTGCCATGAACCCAGTGTCAAAGTAATCATGACTGAGAGGAGAGACGTAGGGAAGTTTTCTCCCTGAAAAACGAGTGAGGGCAGCCCCAGGAGGCAGATTTGTGGAGAGAAGTAGGTCAGGAGTAAGAAGTGGGTTGTGATTTCCTGGTCAGTGGTTACGGTAAGAGGAGAGCGGGCGATACACGAGAGCGAGCAGGAGACACCTCCCTGGGCTTGCTCTGCACCACATGAAGAGCTCGGTGGTCATAACGAAACAGCTGCTGCCACAAACGAGTGCAGATGCTTGTAACTGAGTGAGAAGGGTACCCATGGACTGTCAAAGTGGCTCCCAGTGATCCACGGGGCACAAAACGCACCCGACTCAGCAAAAAGCACCAGAGGAATCATCATAGAATTGTAGAATTACAGAAGCATGGAATGGTTTGGGTTGGAAGGGGCCCCAAAGATCATCTCATTCCACCCCTTGCCATGGGCAGGGACACCTGCCGCTACCCCAGGTGGCCCAAAGCCCCATCCAACCTGGCCTTGAGTCATTTAGACCCAACAATTCTCCCGGCCCACCCTGGGGAAGAAACCCAGGGTCTACCTGCACCAGGTGGATCTAACTGAAAGTGGTTTCTGTGTAGTCAAAATGAAATACAACAATGCTGCACAGATTTGTCCTGATTTAAAGGAAAAAGGAAATGCAGGCTTAAAAGGCAGCAGAAACCAAAGCCAGAGGTCTGAGAGCCTGGCTCAGCTCTGGATGAAAGAGGAGCAATGTCAAAAAAAGTAACATTGCCGTAAGCTGATAAAATAGTAAATAGTTATAGAACCATGGGATATCCTGAGGGACACACAAGGATCATCCAGTCCAACTCCTGAACAGCGAGCTGTGCCAGGCTGTATTCCTCGTGCAGCTCAGGGAGGGAAAGGGCAATTCCTCCTTTCCTAAGGCAGGACAGCTCAGCTCAGCAGGAAACCATGCCCTGCAGGTACAATTCCTGGTTCCTCAGTGCAGAGGGATCCTCATCCACTTGAATCCCAGCACCTGTTATTTAGCTGGCTAAGGAGCAGTGAGATGAAGCCATCTGACATCTCCCTGCATTCCTGCTCAGCCAACCCTTCAGCTGGGGGAGGAGAAGGTTGCCTATAGGGATGATACCTTGCCTGGAAGAGGAAGGACAGGCCTTTCCCAGCTCTCATGAACCATCCCAAATTCTGGCTGCAGCTCTGGAATGCGACATCTCCTGTCTCTTTTCCCACCATCCCTAGAGACCATCCCAGAGGTCTAAGAAACCTCATTCCAATGCCACTACTGCCTGCAGAACCTCCCCTCACTGCTTTCAGCCTCTTCTTTGCATCTTTTCATCTATTTAGGCTGCAAGTTCTCTTCTGCTCCCTCTTACTCATCTCACTGCACAGAAAAATGCCTGATCTGTGCTGAAATCTCTCAGTGCTGCTGCAGCACAAACCCATTCTCTGTGTCTGTTGTCGTTCTGAGCTACCATAAAAAACATTTTTTAAAATAAAATATGATTTTTATTCAGCAGATAAGTTATTGAATAAATACAGATTAAATTTATCCATCTTCTTTATACTCTGAGCACACACAGAGCCATAAATACAGCCATAAATAGAAGACATAAATAGATATATAGATATCTGTTAGTTCTTTACCATTTTAACACTCAACACATGGACTCAATTATCTCCCAAAATGTTTTGCAATAAATCAATTGCAGCAGTGACATAAACCCAGAGTGTGGTGACAACCAGGCCTGGTGGGACCAATGTCTGACTGACACTGATAATATCCCAATGAGCAGGGATGTCCAGAGAAGGGAGAGGGAGTAGGGGATGAGGGAGGGAGAAGATGCAGGAGGAGGAATTTTTTGTGGCAGTGCTGGTGGATGTGTATTCAATTAGGGCAATTTACTGCCAAGGGCAACTTTGGAAACTATAAATAATTTGATTCACCAAACTGATATAAACCACAATGAAAAGTAAATTTATAAAAGCACTGCTTTCCCCTTTCGCTGCTTGGGGTCACAAGCAAAACTCTTCCTCCCCTTCATCACCAGATACTGGTGATGCTCATTCTAAAATCCATAAATGAACAACAGCAAGAATCACGACTTTCAGGAGATAATTTGCTCAGATTCGGAAGGGGAATGGTGTGTTGAATTCCCGGGATGCGAGGGGGGCGGCTGTGGGATTTCAGCAGGGGGGATTTGTGCAGGAGATACTTCCTCTTCCCAATGTCACCTGCGCCGGTGACTGCTCCTAGGAGTGGTGCTGGATGACCGGAGTGACGCAGGTGCAGCCCACGGTGATGACCCTCTTCTCCAGGCGGTAGGAGGGGAGGCAGCCGCGCTGCTCCCGCCGCAGCACCAGGACCTCCTGTTTGATGGGCACGGAGTTGAGGCTGTGGTCCTCCTGCCCCAGGGGGCTCACACAGCCGGACAGGCGGCACCGGGCGTCGGCGATCACCCGCGGGAAGCGGTTGGGATCCTCGTCCAGCCTGGGGAAACAAAACTGGTTTATGCACTTGGACATCGTGGTTTGGCAGGATCTTCTTGTTTGTATCTCCATCATCCTATTTACCTGTGCATCCTCACTATGCGACACAAAGGATTTCCCTCTCCTCAACATAGTCACAATGATTTCCTAGAAATGGAATCAGCACTGGGAGGGTAACATTGCTGTATCATTCTTTAGGAGCTGATGAGTGGAGTGCAGCTGGGTTAAATAACACAGAACCCACAACTGGCCTATTAGGTTTTGTTTGGTTTTAATTTCAGCATTTGGAAGTTTCTTTCTGTCAGGAAAATGTGAAATTATAATGTATTCCTGTCATTCTTTTCCTAGAGGAATAATTAATTTCATCATTATTTCAATCCCATGCAGTGCTGCAGGCTTGGAGCAGAGGGGTTGGAAAGCTGCTCAGAGGAGCTGGGGAAGGGGCTGGAGCACCAGGCGCAGCTGAGGGAGCTGGGGGGGCTCAGCCTGGAGAAAAGGAGACTCAGGGGGGACCTTCTGGCTCTGCACAACTCCCTGACAGGAGGATGAAGGCAGATGGGGGTTGGGCTCTGCTCCCAGGGAACAATTGACCAGAGGAAAGAGATTCAAGTTGCTCCAGGGGAGGTTTAGATTGGATATTAAGAAAAATTTCTTCCCTGGAAGGGTTATTAAGGCCTGGCATGGCTGCCCAGGGAGGTGGTGGAATCACCATCCCTGGAGGGGTTTAAAAGCCGTGCAAATGTGGCACCTGGGGACACGGGTCAGTGGTGGCCTGGCAGTGCTGGGGGAATGGTTGGACTCAATGACCTCGGAGGGCTTTTCCAACCTAAATGGTTCTGTGATTGACAAAGACTGACAAGATGATCAGAAACCATTCCAGTGATATCCCTTTGCACTGCAAACAGTTTCTCTTGGATAAATCTCACCCAACATCAAAATGCCAGCATGTATCAAGAAGTGTTTGCAATATTCATGGGACTCTGGGCATATGCTGAGAACGAACCACCAGTCACCACAAAAAACCTTCTGCGACACAGCCCTCATAATTTAGATAACAACTGAACAGTTACCTGTAATCCCAAGGAGCGAGAGACCGGTTCCTGACGTCATGGGCCATCCCAAAGGCACGGTCTGAGTTGCTGATACGAATGTCAACTTTCACTGTTGTGGGGAATTTGGGATCCTTTTGGTTCAGGCAACCCTCACTCAGCCTTGCAGAGGCACCAGCCTTTCTATGAGGTGAGCTCCTCACAGTGAGGACTAAAACCAGCACCAAAACCAGTGTTCTGAACTGGGAGAGAGAAAGGCATCATTAATTCTGCCCTGTCAGGAACGAGAGAGCACAAAGAGCCAAGTCTTGGTTAGACTGGGCCATCAATGGACCACTTTCATACTTATATTTGTGTGAAAGGGGCCAAGATGAGCAAACAGCACAATGATGTTAATAAAACTCATCACAACAGATGCTAAACTCTGATTTAAATTCATGGTTGATTTTGCACCAAGAAGAACATCTCTCCAACAAGCTATGAAGATCCTACTCTGCAGTCACGTAGCACCATCTTTCCATCTAAAAATTGGCATAAGGACTCAGCTCACCCTGTGCTTAAGCTTAAAACCTTGGCAGCCACAGCTTTCTTAGGGCAGCAAAAATTGGCCACCCACAGACACCTGCTGGAAATAACACTTGTCCCAAGAAAATCTGGGATTCTCGGGCCATTTCCAGTAGACAGAGTTTTAGTAAATAATAGAATCATAGAATATCCTAAACTGGAATGGAACCATGAGAATTGTCAAGACCAGCTACTAAAAAGAAGAGAAAATAAATGCAGGGCTTTTAAGAAAATCACAGGAGCTGACAGTGCTGCAAATGCAACCCAGGCTGAAATTCAAATGCATAAATATCCACGGTGAAATTTCAGCAATTTTGATAACACGTTGTCTGCAAAAAAGACTCTGCCAATCCCACATCAGCAGTGCTGATGAACAAAAGACAAATAAATAATAGATAGTCCACCACACCCTCGTCACTCAATCACCAAGCAGCTGCATCAGACCCACCCAGCATCCCATCCAGCTCCCAGCGAGACTAAAAGGGTTTTGTGCACAAATCAGGGGATCTACACTCTGCTCTCTCTCTCTTGCAGCAAATGTATGTTATCCTTCATACCAAATAGAAGTACTTACCCCAGCAGAGCTGGTGAAAGCCATGGTAACTTCCCTGCTGTTTTGGGTGGATGTCAGGGTGACAGGACACAAGAGTTCTCCTTCTCTGAGACCCTTTCAATGCTGCTCGTGTCTCAAAGCCAGTTGTGTTCTCCATTTTATAGCAAAGCTCAGGCACTGCCACCCTTTCCATTGCAGCACAGCTGGCTTACCTGACCCGAGGTCAGGAGCTGATATTGCAATTTTTAGCCCACTTCCTCCCATCTACGTCCAAAAAAGGGAAGGGCAGATACTACCACTGGCATCCCAAATCAGCCAATACCATTTATTCAGGCAGATCAAGAGATAAGGAAAGAAAAAGAAAAAACAAACCCAAACTGTTCAGGCAGGTGTTTTTTTTTTTTTTAACTCCTTCCCACCCACCTCCTTCTAATAATAGTGTTCTTTCACCACAAACACGTGTGGGTGCACTTCCACGTGCCTCAAACAAACCCAACAGCAGAGATCAGCGAGCTGCAAAGTCAGGCACCCAGCAAGGGTTTCAAAATGAGGGCAGGACGTGGAACTTCACCATTTAACCTCCCTTCAACGGCACAACCCACCCCCACCTCATCTTAGGGATCCCTGTGTCCTGTGGGGGCTGGGCAGGGGAAGAATATGTGCCATGGGGAATTCCTCTTGGGAGGTCTAAGAGCACCAGGAGCTGGGATGCCTTCCCCACTTTGTGGAGAGTTCTGAAAACTCATAGACACCCTCTAAGGGCCCTGACCACCTTCACTAGGAGCCCCATTCCAGCTCAGCTTTGACTCCCAGTCCCTGCCTGAGCTGTGCTGTTGGAATACTGGTCTCCTGTGCCTTCTCTGGCCCTGTAAACCGGGTAGAACTTGGAGAAGCATTTTTCCTGGATGGGCTCCTTGGCTATACATGGTGGCGAATGGAGCTGAGGAAGAGGCTGGAGCACCAGGAGCAGCTGAGGGAGCTGGGAAAGGGGCTCAGCCTGGAGAAAAGGAGGCTCGAGGGGACCTTCTGGCTCTGCACAACTCCCTGACGGGAGGGGGCAGCCAGGGCGGGTTGGGCTCTGCTCCCAGGGAACAGGGACAAGACAAGAGAAAGTGGTCTCAAGCTGCACCAGGGGAGATTCAGGTTGGACATCAGGAGGAGTTTCTTCATGGAAAGGGTGGTCAGGCCTTGGCAGGGGCTGCCCAGAGAGGTGGTGGAGCCCCCATCCCTGGAGGTGTCCAAGGGACGCCTGGACATGGCACTCAGTGCTCTGGGCTGGTGACAAGGTGGAGATTGGGCACAGGTTGGACACACCCTGACTCCACCTGAGTTTGCTCCAGTGCTGCCACAGGGAGTCCTCCACTCCCAGATAACCCACACTTCCGCCCTCACTGTTGCTGCGCCATCACCATTTACAGTCACTGTGCTGGTGGGGCGGACACAGCCCTTTCAGGCACTTTAAAATCAGAAGAAAATGTTTAAAAATACTTTATATTTTCTCCAGCCTCTCTGGCACTCAGAGGAGAGTTAGGAAAAATGGAATACTGTGATGTCATGGGGATGGTCTCACATAATTATTTATGTTGGAAAAGATCCCCAAGATCATCGAGTCCAACCTGTGACCGACCCCCAGACCAGAGCACTGAGTGCCACGTCCAGTCTTAAACACCTCCAGGGATGGTGACTCCTCCACTGCATATCCCTCCAGTAGCTGCCCCTGGATCCCACAGTGTCCTTGGTGCTTCATGAACAGACTCAAGCACACCAGTGGATCTCCCCGACAGCTGCTCCAGATCCATATCCTTACCAGTAGCCAGCTCCCAGATCCCACAATCTCTCTGGTAGCTGCTCTAGACCTCCCAGTGTTCCCAGTAGCCAATTTGCAGACCCTCTGGTCTCTGGTCTGGCATCCTGCCCAGATTTATGGAATAATCTGGAGCTAGTCCATCTTGATATCTTTAGCACTCCCACAGACACTGTTTTTTACCAATCCGCCTTTATCCTTTCCTTTGCCCAACTTTGCTCCTGCTCCCGTACATCCCATAAGTCTTGCCCAATCCCAAAACACGCTAGTAAGCCCCATGGCCCTGTGACCAGCACGGCGATGTGAGGAAAGCCTCTCCCATTGATTTGTCTGGTGAGACTCACATGGGACATGGTAGGACTTGGGTTGACCATTGTCCTTGAAGAGCCCTGAAACAGCTGGGTCAGAAGCTTCATTTGAATTCTTCCACCTTGTCTTGGTCCTTTGTGTTCATGGAAGTTTTAATCCCTCTCAATCACACAACCTCCACTTAATAACTAAGAGGACAGGGAGGCATGGAAATAGCAGTGGAAACAGGATTCTGCATCCTGTGATCCAGAAAGGACCAGCTACCAAAGTGCTGGTGAAAGACAAGTGCATGTGCTGTTTCCCTGCAGCACCAGCAGGTCTCTTTGGGAGTAAAAGCTATTTTTATGGCAGAAAAAAAACCCATATAACCACTTTATGTAGTTTATTTGCAGAGAAAAGCCCTGAGAGAAACTTTTCCCAAAGCCATGTAGCCAAGCTGGAAGGAAAGGACTAAAGTGTAGGACTCTTCACACAAATTCATCTTCAGTCATCCAGGAAATCAACAGATTCATGACATTTTCAGTCCTACGAAAAATCAGAAACCTCTTACAAATTCATAGAACTTTCCAATGAGAAGGGACTAATCTGGTCCCTGCTCTGTCACCTCTTTTGAGTAACATCAGCAGAAATCTCCATCGACCAATGCTTTACATCACCGCAGGATGTTGTCATGACTTTGTGGTCTGGCTCAATCGGCAGCTCAGAGCCCAGCGACTCTCCTCATGTACATTTGTCACATTTCAGGTTACCAAGTCCACCTGAGGCAACACCAGTGCTGTGACACACGTTCCTATTCTGACTGTTCCATATATTCACTAGCGCTTCTACTAAGATGTGACACGGAGTGTGGAAGAGCAAGAGAGGGTAGAATTACCAGAAATCCACTTTTTTAGCCCAGAAGCCAACCTGCTTCTTTTCCCCCTGCGTGCTCACTGTGAAAGGAAAGGGCACTGCCATGAAAATGGGTTGGATTGTGCAGGAACGGGGTTGAGTGGAAACGGTTACGTGTGATGAAGCAATGACGTTATCACGCCAAATACCAGGTTATGAACCCCCCACCACCACTTCCCACTCACTTCTTGTGTCTTCAGCAGCTTGCAACTTCAGCAGGGATTCCCTCTTTGACCCAGAATTTCCTACAACAGAACTTGTCTTGAGTTGAAGTTCACTAAAATAATTTAATCAAAAAGAGGCCACCAAACAAGAATCATCCCAAGGGAGGAAAAATACTTTTGTTCATAGAATCACAGAACAGCTCTGGTGGGAAGGGACGTTGAAGATCATCCACTTCCAATCCCCTGTCCCATGGGCAGGAACACCTTCCATCGTCCCAGGTTGCTCCAAACCCTGGCCTTGGACATTCCAGGGATGGAGCAGCCGCAGCTTCTCTGGGCAACCTGTGCCAGGGCCTTGCCACCCTCACAGGGAAGAATTTTTTCCTTACATATAGGAATATAAAGTTATCTCAAAAATCTTTTCCCTCTCACATATCAAGGGCTTGGAGCAGGGATGGAGACTTGGAGATAAAAGTGTATTTTAATTCCACTTACAAGAACTATTCTACTCTTGAGTTCCTTTAAGGAAACAGCACTGTTTGTGTGGCAGGATATGTTACATACTTAGGTTCAGGTTTTCATGGATCATAGAATCATGGAATGGTTTGGGTTGGAAGGACCTTAGAGAGCATCCAGTCCCACCCCCTGCTGTGGGCAGGGACACCTTCCACCGGACCAGGTTGCTCAGAGGACGCTCCACAGCCTGCAAAGGGCTGAAATTGCAGCCTCTGAAATCTCCAGATATTAGGGTCAAATAATAAATATTTCAGCTGCAGCACAGGACAGGGCTTGTACCTCCAGCAGCTTGCTCCTGCCTCTCTGGCCAGCCCAGGATTTTCCTTCCTGACAGGTGACCCCACAAGCTCACCCAGGTTTTAGTTTAGAGCACAGACTGTTCACACCCTCACAGGGGTTACCCCGGGCAGGGTGTGCTGACAGCGCTTTGTCACAGAAGCTAGGCTCTTGGCCAAGTGCAGACCACAGCCAGGAGATGAGAACTGGGAACACCTAAATTTGAGGAGAAATGTGGCTTCCAGGTGTACCACAGATACCAGCAGCAAACTTCTGCACAGGAATGTCAGCGTGCACTGTTCCAGCATGACAGTGACCATGGCTCTGTGTCACAGCTATTGGCACTCAGAGGGGACAGGTGCCACCTCTGGGCTCCCTCTGTGGGTTATGGACAAACCTCATTTATGGCTGTCACCCCTGGCACAGCTTCCTGCTCTGCCCAGAGGAGGGGGATGAGCAGGAGGCAGGGATGAGATGATGCTGAAGGTGCTGGTGTGGGGATTTCAACCCTCATCCCTGCAAGTCTGGGTGCTCATCTGTCCCACAGCTTACTTAACTTACTTATTGTACTTAAGAGCTTAAGTACAATACTGTGGTGCAGTGTNAGGGACAAAAATAGAGGGCGTGATTTCTAGGCTCAATAACCCTGCAGAGAGGAGGTGGACTAAGAGCTTAAGAAGTACAATACTGTGGTGCAGTGTATTAAGTAAGCACCAGGGAGATGCCCCAAGGGCTGGAGCCCCTCTGCTCTGGAGCCAGGCGGGGAGAGCTGGGGGTGTTCACCTGGAGAAGGCGCCAGGGAGACCTCAGAGCCCCTTCCAGGGCCTAAAGGGGCTCCAGGAGAGCTGGAGAGGGACTTGGGACAAGGGATGGAGGGACAGGACACAGGGAATGGCTTCTCACTGCCAGAAGGCAGGGTTAGATGGGATATTGGGAAGAAATTGTTCCCTGTGAGGGTGGTGAGGCCCTGGCACAGGGTGCCCAGAGAAGCTGTGGCTGCCCCTGGATCCCTGGAAGTGTCCAAGGCCAGGTTGGATAGGGCTTGGAGCAACCTGATCTAGTGGAAGGTGTTCCTTCCCATGGCTTGGGACATCATTAGGAACACAGCTTGAGAAAAGGTGACAGAACGTACAAAACCAACGTTTTGGTTTTGTTGAGCTCTGTTGAGCTCCCTGAATGGTTACTTGTATTACCTGTGATCTTAAATCTTAAAAGGAGCATAATGCCACGCAGAGTTTGCACACTTGCTATGGGACTTTCTCTACTGAGCCCCTAACATTAATCAGGTTTCCTGAGAATGGCAATCTTCATTCTATTGTCTCCTCCTTTCTAGTTTTAAGTATCACAAACCCCATCACCATTTTCATCCACTATGGAATTTCCAGGGTTTTTCCATCAGCAAGAACAAAGCCTGGAAATTAAATATAATAGCAAATAATAATATGTAAATATTAACAGGTAGCAAGTGTTACCTTTTTACTTGGAAAATCAATTCCTACACAGCTCTGGCTCTATCCTCCTGTCAGGGAGTTGTGCAGAGCCAGAAGGTCCCCCCTGAGCCTCCTTTTCTCCAGGCTGAGCCCCTTTCCCAGCTCCCTCAGCCGCTCCTGGTGCTCCAGCCCCTTCCCCAGCTCCATTCCCTTCCCTGGACATGCTCCAGCCCCTCAGTGTCCTTCTTGGCAGGAGGGGCCTAAAACTGGAATATAGTTTTATAATATAAAAATACTACATAATACATAAATATTTTTAGTATCTATAAAATTTATAGCAGCTATAGCTTCACTGCCCATGTGGTTGAGCGTCCAAGAACTGGATGATCCCTCAGGTGGTATCACAGATTTGGGCTGTTGGTCAGATTCAGCTGATCCCCACAAACCTCTCCACCTTTGGGAGCTGTTTTTCCCTTGTCACCAAAGACCCCTCTCCCAGCAGAGAAGGATGTGCCGAGGTGGCCACCAGCACACAGGGGATGTAGTCACACACATCCTACAGCCCTGGGCTACAGGATAGGGAAAGGACCAGCTTTCTCTAGCCTGCAGCTCCTCCTGGTGTCCTGCCACGGGAAATTCAGTATCAGCGGTTCCCCAGCTGTAAGAGCAGGAAAAACACAAACTCACAGAATTATGGAACGGGCAAGGACACTTTCCACTATCCCAGGCTACTCCAAGCCCTGTCCAGCCTGGTCTTGGACACTTCCCGGGATCCAGGGGCAGCCACAGCTTCTCTGGGCACCCTGTGCCAGGGCCTCACCACCCTCACAAGGAACAATTCCTGCCCAATATCCCATCTAACCCTGCCCTCTGGCAGTGGGAAGCCATTCCCTGTGTCCTGTCCCTCCAGCCCTTGTCCCAAGCCCCTCTCGTGCTCTCTTGGAGTCCCTTTAGGCACTGGAAGAGCCTCCAAGGTCTCTTCAGAGCCTTCTTTTCTCCAGAGAGAACAATCCCAGCTCTCCTATCGCATCTCCAGAGCAGAGGATCTGTGTGCTTAACTGTCACCAATCTTTGCAGTTTTGACCCAGACACTGCCTGTAGGTCAGAGGTCACACAATACACCCACCCAGAGATCTTTAAGGAGGCTACAAACATGCAAAATCCCCTCCAACCCTGCTGTCATGGCTGTGTTGGATGAGAGGAGCTCTGAAATCCGGCTTTTTGCATTTACCAGGCAGCTGAAGTCCTTCCACTGCAGCACAAATCCCACCTGTGTAACTGCAGCTGTATCCCCACAAGTGGGAGTTTTACACCCCCCAAACAGCCAGTCCTTGGGTGAACAGTATTGACATTTTTATTACCTAAGTAAAGATTTATGGCACCCAGAAAGAAGGGAGCAGGAGCAGTGCAGGTGTCTGGAGACGGGCAGGGACAACAGCAAACCTGTTCGGAAGTTTCACCAAAGCTCATACTCACCAGGACAAAAGAAAAAGAAGTTAAAGAAAAACCCAAACCTTCAGCAGCTCTGGATCACAAGCAGCCAGAACTGGTCTGACTGTGTGTTCAGCTTTTCTTGAAAGCCATCTCCAGTGCCTGATCCCAAGCTAAAGGCAGGAGCAGGTGGAGATGGAATCCATCTGTGCCAGGGACACACTCCCTGGGCAGCTCTGAGGTTCTTCCCTGGGGGCAAAACCCCCATCAGGGGTGTGAAATGTGGAAATCCAAGCTGACCCATGGGCAGCGGAGCAGGTCAGCCTGTACCTGCCCCTCATTGCCAGGAATCACCCTGCACAAGATGGGTGGGAAGAGCAGAACCAAGAGGCCAGGCTTTAGGCACCCTTCCCTGTCAGACAAGAAGTTCTAGGCTATAGAATAGGGGGGAAATGGAAAAAAAAAAAAGGGGGGAAATAAAAGCTTCACTACTAGTGGAGCTCTCATATTGCTTCTCTTCACCACTACCAAATGTTGGATTCCTAAATCCAGATTTTTTTATTTAAAAGCTGGAACTCTTAACACCAAAGCTAAAAACAATACATTAAAAACACTGATAATTTGCTCCCAGGTTTTTCCTTTCGTCTCCTTGCAGAAAGCTCTTCCCAAATACTCCACTTTGAAGACAGCAAGAGGACAGCAAGAACTTCCAGAGCTCCTGGCTCTTTTCTTTAGTGCCAGAAATGCGCAGCAAGGAAGTGCAGAGACCTGAGCTCCCCAAAATCCAGCTCGGCCACATAAAGCCTTCAAACACGAAGAGTCTCCAGGCTGAGAGTCCATGAGAACTCTGGCTGCTCCACCCAGAGGCTCAGATTAAGAAGATAATGTCATCAGACACCATGATCTGGTTGTCATCCTGCATGTGGGCCAGGGCCACCTTCACCTCAGCCGCCGAGAAGGGCTCGGGGTTGTCGCGGTTGATGGATTCCATCACGGTCTTCAGGCCCACGGACTGGGCGTGGGAAGCTTTGAACACCTCCAGGAGAGCAGCCTTGAATGCTTTCAACCTGGTCAGGGGAAAGGGAATCACCCTTGGAGACCACACACAAATCCTTCCGCTTGTTCCCAGCCCAGGATGCCTCACCCCTTCCCCATTCCAGCAGCAGCACTCAGCAGGAAAGCCAAAAACCGGAGCTGGGAGCATCACAGATGCATCTCCAGCATGGGACAACAGCCTGGGGCCACTGAGGGAGGTGGACACACAAGGACAGCCCCCACTCACCTTGGCTCAGCCAGCTCCACCTTCTTCCCTTCGCGAGCTCCCGAGGCTTCGGGTGTTTTTGGAGGGTGTGCCTGAACTGGAGCAGAAGAAGAGTTACCTTCACCCTGTGCTTGGTGTCCAAGCACTCAGAGAGCAAAAGTACTGGGCTCAGGATGGGAGGGTGATGCCAAACTGCCTCCCAATATTATTTCTGTAGCAGTTTGGAGGTGGATGGAAAAAAAAAATTAATCAGCAAAAGAATCCCAGAATGGTTTGGGTTAGAAGGGACCTTAAACATCTTGTTCCAACCCCCTGCCGTGGGCAGGGACACCTTCCACTCTCTCAGGTTGCTCGAAGCCCCCTCCAACCTGGCCTTCAACACTTCCAGGGATCCAGGGCCAGCCACAGCTTCTCTGGGCAACCTGTGCCAGGGCCTCCCCACCCTCCCAGGGAACAATTCCTTCCCAATATCCAATCTAAACTTGCCCCACACAGACAAGTTCATCTGGATTGCTGCTCCCCAGGCTGTGCAGNGGACAGGTTCATCTGGATTTGGGACTCTGGATGGTGCTGCACCACACCAGGGACCACAGGTAACAGCAGCATTGCTGCTCCCCAGGCTGTGCAGACCCAGCAGCACCCTCAAGGAGCCAGGTGTCACCAAACCCAGGGACTCACCCTGTGGCATCTCCTCCTCAGCGTCACTGAAGTCGTACGGGTCATAGGAGCCCTCCTCGCCTTCTGTGCGCGCCTTCTTCCTTCTGGGAGGGGCAGGGAAAGGTCACCCAAGGGTTTGGGTTGGAAAGGACCTTGTGGATCATCCTGTTCCACCCCTTGCTACCAGCAAGGACATTTGCCACTATCCCAGATTGTTCCAAGTCCATCCAACCTGGCCTTGGACACTTCCAGGGATACGGAAGCCACAGCTTCTCTGGGCAACCTGTGCCAGTGCTTCACATTTTTGGATGTGGCCATCCAGCCAGTTCCTTGTCCATGAAATTATGATGTCCCTCTACTGCAAATGAAGTGGGACAAACTAGCTGACTGAGGAAAACACGGAGTATTTCCTCAAGGCCTGTGGCAACCTCAGAAGAGGCTGATGCCATTTCCATGATGTCTCTCCCACTCCCTTGCTGTGGCTCCTACCTCCTTGTCCTCTGCTCCTCCTTGGACTGTGACTCCTCATCCTCCTTCTCAGTCTCTGAGTCATCCTCCACCGGCTTCCTGCGCTTCTTCTCCTTCTCCAGCACCTGTGTGGCAAACACAGGATGGACTCAGACCCCATTTTCACTCAAGCTGCTTTTAGGGACCAACCCCAAGCACCCAAGATCCCACAGTGGCAGCCTGATCCCTTAATATGTCCAGTAAAGTTCCCACCAGCAGCCCAGGGTGCTCAGCCTGCACCAAGCCCAACCTTTCCAATGACAATCTGAGGATCCCCCCACCTTTTTGAAGTAGGCAAACTGCACCAGCTCCAGAGCTGCCTCAGCATCCTGCAGATCCACAGTCTTGTTCATCCTGGCCTTGGCATGGGCTGTGGAGAGGCGGATCAGGGTCTCCAGGGTCCGGGCTGTGATGGGGGAGGTCTGGGGGAACAGAGAGAGGTGTCTGTGTGACCCTCACCAGGAGGAGTCACATCCAAGGTGGAAAACACCCATGAGGAGAGAGGAGAGCCTGTGCCTCAGTTTCCCTCCTGCTGCCCCAAGAGGGAGCTGCTCCCAGGGCTCACCCTGGCCACGTCCGAGTTCATCTGGCTCTGGCTGCGCAGGCGGGAGTACTCCTCGGCGATGTAGCTCGCCGACTCCTCGGTCAGCACGGGCTTGATCATCTTTGCTACGTGGATGTACTTCCTCATGAACTCCATGCTGACGACCTTCTCCCTGCAGGAATGCACGTACACCCACATTATCCACAGCGGGGATGGGCTTCCCATCCATTTATACCCCTTCAAGGGCATCCAAGTGTGTAGGGAAGTCAGCTCCAGATGTTCCCCACCTGCCTGGCACAAGAGATCAAGCAAGGCTCCCTTAGCATCCTATCCACGGACCACCTGGAGCATCGCTGGCACTGCCTGGATACTCAGGCCAAACCCATGAGCCCACAGTGCTGGACACCCTCAGGGAGCTCCAGGGGATGAAGGACTCACTTGCGGCGGTTGGGCCCGTGCAGGAGGTTGTCGTGTTTCTCATACACCTGCAGCTCCTGCTCCTCCTCCTGCATGAAGTCAGGGTCATCCGTAGCCAGCATCTCCACAGCACTGCCCAAGGGCATGGCTGGAAAGGGGAATGTCACTAAGAACAGGCTTTTTCCTTCTGGAGCAACTTCTAATAGTCCCCAAAAACAGTCCCCAAGGGGTGACACCTGGCCGGGGAGGGATTGGACTCACCATCCCCATCCTGCTCGTTGGGGTTGCGGTAGCGGTGCATCCGCAGGACGTGGTCTGAGATCTCCCTGTCCTGCTCGGGGTCCATCTGGTCCAGCACGATGAAGAGCAGGTCAAAGCGGGAGAGCAGGGAGTCCTGCAGGCCGATGTTCTCCATGGGCGTCTTGTACTGGTCATACTGGGGAAGGACAACATGAGGGGTTACAGGAGAGCCTCACGGACAGTCCTGGCTGCCAGGGAAGTTGGGGGGACCTCTTTGGGCCAGGGCTGACTGGATGGATGGATGGATGGATGGATGTCCTGGCAGCTGGACACCACACCAAACCCAGCCTGCTGCAGCAGTACAGCCACTTTTCCCCATCCTGCACGCCTCTTATTTCCAAGGAGAACAAGTATTTTTTGCAATCCCTGATCAGACACCAAGACTGAGGCTCATCACCAGCATGAGGGTCCACTGGGCTGCCCCAACACCCAGGCAGACCCAAAACTGGGTGAGAAACTCCAGGAGCCTTCTTTCCTCCAGGAAAGTCATAACCAGAACAGACACCAAACCAACGAGGTCTTTGCTGTGCCATGGATCACTGGTTTGGGCAATCTTTTGGGATTCACCAGCTGCCTCCTCCCAGCATCCACCCGTCTCCAGGGAAGGGTCACACCAGCACTTACCCGGCCGTAGACGGGGTTGGCGGCGGCCAGGACGCTGCAGCGGGAGTTGAGGCGGGCCTGGATGCCGGCCTTGGCGATGGTGACCCGTCCCTGCTCCATCACCTCGTGGATGGCCGTGCGGTCGATGTCGGACATCTTGTCGAACTCGTCGATGCACACCACGCCCCGGTCGGCCAACACCATGGCTCCCGCTTCCAGGCGCCGCTCCCCTGGGATGGGGCGGGGGAAAACAGGGTCAACCGCCACCCACTGGCCCTACACATCTCCTGCCCTGCCATCCCCATCAGCCCTGGGATGAGGGTGAGCCTCAAGGAGCAGCAGCATCCTTCTGGGTTGCTCTCCGACCCAACTCTACAGCAGAGAGAATGCTTACGGTAAGGATCAGGGTTAGGAATGTCTTCCCATGAGGAAGACAAAATCCAGGCTGCTGCTAGCCCTCAGATCTGGCACCAAGTGGAAGAGGAGTAGAGAAAACCACCTAATTGAGGTGGAGAAAACATCCCAAAACACAGGATCCTGTGATCCTGGATGATCATTACTGTAAATCTTCTGGATGGAGCAAATCCTGCAAGACTCGCTGCAGAACAAACACTATAAATTTAATTAAGGTTGGAAAAAACTTCTCATATCATCAAAAACAGCAGCCCTGGATGCCACAGGAGTTAACAAGCATCACCCCGATGCTCCTTACCAGTTTCCTGGTCCGTGGTGACAGCAGCAGTGAGGCCGACGCCGGAGGAGCCCCTGCCCGTGGTGGGGATGGCCCGGGGTGCCGTGCTCAGCACGTACCTCAGCAGCTGGGATTTGGCCACAGAAGGGTCTCCTGGGATGGAGAATGGCACATTTAGGAATCACACATCACCTGGATACCAACTGCACCATCACCTCATGCCTGGTTTGGGTGTTCAGAGCAGGGGCAGGTGGAGGGGAAAGGGGACAGAAGGGTTTTGTTCAGACTTCAGACAATAAGGTGAGCAGCTGATCTTCCCACCATCAATAATCCCTTGGGAGGAAATAGAGAAGATGGAGATAAGAGATTTGAGAGGTGATGGAGATGGGACAAGAGGCAATGGGGACAATTTGAACATGGAAAATCCCAACTGGACAGTACAAAGAAAAAAGCACCTCCTTGAGGGTGTGCAAACACTAGGATAGTGGTCATGTGATCCCCTAGAATCACAGAATGGTTTCAGATGAAAGAGACTTTAAAGTTCATCTCATTCCAACCCCCTGCCATGGGCAGAGACATCTTTCATGGGCAGGGACAACTTCCACTATCCCAGGCTGCTCCAAGCCCTGTCCAACCTGGCCTTGGACACTTCCTGGGATCCAGGGGCAGCCACAGCTTGTCTGGGAAACCTCTGCCAGGGCCTCACCACCCTCACAGGGAACAATTCCTTCCCCATATCCCATCTATCCCTGTCCTCTAGCAGTGGGAAGCCATTCCCCCTTGTCCTGTCCTTACAGGACCTTGTCCAAAGTCCCTCTCCAGCTCTCCTGGAGCCCCTGCAGGCACTGGAAGGGGCTCCAAGGTCTCCCTGGAGACTTCTCCAGGCTGAACACCCTCAGCTCTTCCAGCCTGGCTCCAGAGCAGAGGGGCTCCAGTTCTTGGACTCATGTCCAAGGTCTCCTCTGGACTCACTCTAATGGCTCCACATCTTTCTTTTGCTGATGACTCCACATCTGGACACATCTCCATCCCTGGAGGTGTTCAAAACCAACTAGACAAGTCTCAAAGCAACCTGACCTACCACTGACGTTGGCTCAGCCCTGCGCATGTCCCTGGACCAGGAACTTCCAGATTTCCTGTCTAACCTCAGTTACTCCACAAAACTAAATCCAGAATCCTTCACCTCACTCCCAACACCACCAACCGAGGGTGCCTCTGCCCAGCCCTCCCAGACCTATCAGCAAGATGTTGATGTCTCCTCGGATGCGGCTCCCGTTCTCCAGGATCTTCTCCACCCCTCCCAGCAGCATGCAGAGAATGGCCTTCTTGATGTACTCGTGCCCGTGGATGCTGGGAGCCAGGGATCTGGCCAGCTGGTCAAAGATATCCTAAGGCAGAAGAGGCAGAGCACGGCCCGTCACATGGACTGGAGAAAGCAAGGACAAGCAACACTTCAGAAAACCATTTCTGCCCAAATTTCAGCTTATTCCTATCACAGAGCCACGTGGATGAAAAATTATTTGGAAAGGAGAAGACTGTTGGCCAGAGTTTTCTTTCAGTGGGATTTATATGAAGTCCTGGACCATCTTGTCACTGTCACCCAAACAAGCACTGGAAGCAGTGAGAGCAAGGCTTGCTCCTGTCTGTGCTACAAAGGAAAGCTCTGAGCATGAGAGGCTGAGGCAGAACCCCATTATCTCAGTCTGCGGTGAGAAAAGATGTGTTTCTCCTGCAGAGGAAATTCCCTGGAAACCTGCTGGCAGGGTCAGGACACAGCAGAGCTGCCAGCAGGAAGGATGCTCTGCAAGCAGTACAGAAGCAGCAAGAAAAACAACAGGGCCTGATCACAGTCTAAGCACAAAAGTCAAAGAAAATGAGTTAGAAAATCCAACAACGTGCTAAGAGGGTTGAAGAGTTACTTGCAACCCAACAAGAACCTCCTTAGCCACATGCCAAGCTGAAACTTCATGCCTGGACACAAGACTTGGATACCTTGGAGCGGCTCTTGCTGAATCTCTTGATCTTGGCCACATCTGAAGCAGAATAAAGAGGCCGGACGTCTTTGCTCATCTGCTTCACGTGGCAGGCAATGAGGATGGTCCTGGAGAAGGGACACAGCCGCGGTCAGCTCTGCAAACCCCACAGAGACACAGCAACAACACAGCAGAAACTTCCACAGGGCCATCACTTGCTCTAGGAAGCCTTGGAAGAGGGTGGGAAGCTTCAACAGCTGTAGCACCCTCGATCTGACTGTGCTGGACCATCAGTGGAGCATCTTTTAAGAGCATCCAAACCCTTCTGGGCACAGCTGGAAGTCACAGCTGCACATTGTAAGGGGACACCTCACTACAGTCTACAGCTTCCTCACAAGGGGAAGCGGAGAAGTGGCACCAGTCTCTTCTGAGACCTGGGACAGGACCCGAGGGAATGGCTGGAGCTGTGACAGGGGAGGGTCAGGCTGGATATCAGGGAAAGGTTCTTCCACGAGAGGGTGGTCAGGCACTGAACAGGCTCCCCAGGGAATGGTCACAGCCCCAAGGCTTCCAGAGCTCCAGGAGTGTTTGGACAATGCACTCAGGCACAGGGTGGGATTGCTGGGGTGCCTGTGCAGGGCCAGGAATTGGACTTGATGATCCTTGTGGGTCCTTTCCAACTCAGCATATTCGGTGATTAAGATCAAGGCACAAACCACTTCCAAGTGATTTAAGCCACTGTTTGACCCAGCTCTGTGATGGCCACCTGCCAGATCTCACCTTCCAGAGACATGAGCTGACCAAAGAAGGTGAGAGGGCTGAAACCCAAAGCAGACCCACCTGAAAGTGCCTGAAGTGTAGCCCTCTTTCTTCCCTGGCAGGCAGCGGTACGTCCCCACCACCTGGATGCGGTCCCCAGGCTTCACCTTGTCCACCAGGTCATCGTCCAGGACCACATCCACCGAGCGTGGCAGCTGCCCCGCCGGGGCCTTCTCGGGCATCTCCTGGATGGTGATGGTCTGGTGGTCCTTGTAGACCGAGAGGCCAAACTCTGTCTCCAGTGGGTTGTTCTCTTCATCCTAAAGCAGGAACCCAAATTAAAAGATGAGCACCATTTTTCAGGAGAGCAGAGAGGAGAGGTGGGGTCAGCTGAGCACGGCTCAGCATCAGGCTGCATCACCCAACCTGCACATGGCTGCTGGACAGGGTTGTTCTAGCAGGACTGGAGGCTGGGGCTCACCAGCTCCATGTTGAAGCTGGCACATTCTCCCTAGAGGAACCTGCTGCTGCTTCACCTCACCTTTGTGGGGTAGATGGAGCTGGATGGGAAAGCATCCAGGGAGGTCATGTCCGTGTATCGGCGCTCAATCGTCTTCTTGGTAGCTGGGCAATAATGGACACTCCGGACAACTTTGGGACGCACCAGAGAGCCTGGGATTGGAAAAGAGAGGAGTTAGGGGCTGGGATGTCCCACCCTTCCGTCAGCAGACAGCCCCCAAAAGGGTCTCCCAACATTAAAAATACTTGGGTCACAACTCACTGTCAAACATGGACAGGACTGGCTGATTGTAAAGATCACCCCAACACTCGAGACCTTCAGCCAAGGTTGCCAGGACACAGAATCATGGAATGGTTTGGGTTGGAAGGAACATTAAAGATCATCCAGTTACATCCCACCTGCCACAAGCAGGGACACCTTCCACTAGACCAGGTTGCTCCAGGCCCCGTCCAACCTGGCCTGAGACACTTCCAGAGATTCAGGGACAGCCACAGCTTCTCTGGGAACCTGTGCCAGGGCCTCACCAGCCTCACAGGGAACAATTCCTTCCCAATATTGCATCTAACCCTACCCTTTGTCGGCCTGAAGCCATTCCCCCTTGCCCTGTCCCCCCAGGCCTTGTCCCAAGTCCCTCTCCATGCCACGGCACCTGGAGGGCTCCAGATCCTTCACAACCAACCCCTGGCCCCTCCACACCCGCAGCCCCTGGGTGTCCCCTGCTCTCACACTTTGTCACGATGCCCTCCACGCAGACGATGCAGCTGAGGAAACAGGCTGTCAGCGTCCGTGGGGACACGTGCTTGGAGCCAAAGCTGCCCTCCAGCCCGATGTAGAAGTCCTCGTACTGCTTGGCGTAGGTGGCATCGACGGAGGCGACGAAATCCTTCAGGGCGCGCTGGAAGGCAATCAGCTCCTCGAAGGCACTGCTCAGGAGCCTGCAGCACAGGGAGGTGGCAAAGCAGACAGGTCAACCCCTTCCTCCTCAACACTTTTCCCATCTTCACTTGCTCCAGAAGTTTACCCAGGAGCAGGAAATGAAAGAAAACCAAAGTCTGTCACAGCTCTGTGTGAGGTGCACTGGCACCAACAGCCAGGAGGAGAACAAATCCAAGCACATCTAGAAAAGCTGACATGGCTCAGGGCAGATTGGCAAGCCTGGTCCAAAATATGCATGAGCATCCTAAAAATGACTGAGATAGTTGGGGTTGTTCAGTCTGGGGAAGAGAAGGCGCTGAGAAGACCTTAGAACTCCTTCCAGTGCCTAAAGGGGCTCCAAGAGAGCTGAAGAGGGACTTGGGACAAGAGCCTGGGGGGACAGGACACGGAGGAATGGCTTCATACTGGCAAAGGGCAGGGTTAGATGGGATATTGGGAAAGAATTCTTCCCCGTGAAGGTGGTGAGACCCTGACTTTCCCAGACAAGCTGTGGCTGCCCCATCCCTGGCAGTGTTCAAAGCCAGGTTGGATGGGGCTTCGAGCAACTTGGTCTAAAGGAAGGTGTCTCTGCCCATGGCATGGGGTTGGAAGTGGATGATCCCCCTTTCCACCTCAAACCATTCTATGATTTATATCATACAACCAACTCCAGCTTGCAGCAAAAGCCTTTTGCCAAATCATGGGTTTGCAAGCTTGGAAGAAAGGAGTGTCACTCGGGAAAAGAGCAGATCCACCTTTCCCATGGGACCTAGTGCACAGGACAAGGTTTGAGGCTTTCTTGTGACAAATGACCTGCAGAACCAGGGCTGGACCTCTAAAACCTCTGCCAGGCCCAGTGCCCCAGGTGGCTCTGGTGCCCCAGACCCACCTGCTGGCTCTCTTCTCGTTCTTGCGCCGCAGGTCGTTGATGTTGACGATGAGCCGATACTGGTTGTCACTGATCATGTCCCGGACCTTGCTCTGGTAAATTCCCTGGTCTTGCTGCAAGTGGGAGTGGAGGAAAGACACCCAAAAAGCAAGTCACTTTGCATGTCTGCCTGTGTGAGAAACCCCCCAGGAGCCCATTCCTGCAGAGCTGGATTCCCTTTATCCCACTGGCTAAGCAGGAAGGGGCAACACAGGAACCAGGTGCTCCCTCAACCCTTGGAAGGAATGGGGGGGACACGGGGATCAGGGAGCCCTGGGAGGAATGGGGGGGACAGAGGGACCAGGTGCTCCCTAACCCCTGAGAGGAATGGGGGGGACACAGGGACCAGGTGCTCCCTAACCCCTGGGAGGAATGGGGGCGACACAGGGACCAGGTGCTCCCTAACCCCTGCGAGGAATGGGGGCGCATAGGGACCAGGGTCTCCCAAGCCCCCGGGGTACATGGCGGGGAGGATCAGGTGGTTCCCAACTCCCGGGGACATGGATTAGTTCCCGAACTTCGGGGGTACACATGGAGTGGGAGTGCACAGGGACGAGATGCTCCCCAACCCCGAGGATACGGGGGAAGGGGATATGGAGACACGGATCAGGTGCTCCCCAACCCCGGGGGCCATGGGGGGGATGCAGCACCCGCGCCTCCCAGCTCGTCTCACCTCATCGTCCAGGAAATCGAGGTAGTCGCGCTGCGCCTCCCGCAGCTCCGCATCCTCCAGCCCGCCCGCCGGCGCCGCCATGCTGTCGGCCGCCCTGGGACGGATCCCGCCGCCGCTCCTGCTGCTGCCGAGGAAGGTGGTGAGAGCCAAGGGGAGCCGGGCTGGCCCCGAGATCAGATCCTGAGATCAGATCCCGCGATCGTCCCAGGCCCCGCGATCCGCCCCCGCCGCGCTCCCGTTTCGCGCCAAACGCGGCTCCTTTCCCGCCACCGCGCGGGAAATCCGCCCCCGGCCCGCCCTGCGTCGCTGCTGATTGGTCGACAGCGCCCAGCGCCAGCCAATGGGAAGGCAATGCAGTGATGGACAAGAGCTGCAGCCTATCAGAGAGCGGGGGCGGTAGGGGGCGGGGCCACGGCACCGCGGGATCGGATTCGATCCCGGCTCCGGCTCTTGGAAGTCACCGAGCGGCTGAAAATGCCACTTTAGGCAAAAAAGTCTTTTAAAAAGCAAACACGAAAACAACAAAAACACCCAAACAGAATCTCAGACGAAGAAAAACGCAATAAAAACTAATTAATAGCTAGTTTCGGATTTTGGTTTTTATATTGTATTTTGGGGAGTCCCGTGTCCGGGTGTTTTCACCCTGTACAGGCTGGGTGGGTGTTGATTTTTCCTTTAACACCGTAGCCCCGGTGTGACTCCAGCAGTTTGGGGATGAACATACAAAAGCGACAGATCTCGTGGTATGTGGAATAGAAAAGGTGATTTTGGATGTGTCTTAGAATCATGGAATGGTTTGGGTTGGAAGGGACCTTAAGGATCGTCCACTGCCACCCCCTGCCATGGGCAGGGACACCTTCCACTATCCCAGGTTGCTCCAAGCCCCGTCCAGCCTGGCCTTGGACACTTCCAGGGATCCAGGGGCAGCCACAGCTTCTCTGGGAAACCTGTGGCAGGGCCTCCCCACCCTCACAGGGAAGAATTTCTTCCCAATATCCCATCTAACCCTGCCCTCTGTGCCCTCTGGCAATTTAAAAACCAGTCTCCCTTGTCCTATCACTATCTGCTTGTGTAAAAACTCCCTTTCCCTCTTTTTTCCAAGCCTCCTTTAAGTCTCCTAAGAGGCTGTTGTAGGCAGGAATCAAAAGGTGCCGCTGCCTACAGAGAAACCTGCTGCTCTCCCTTAAAAAAACCATCACGGTATCCCTTAAAAATCTTTATCTAAACTCTGTTTAAAAATAGAAAAGGAATAAAAAGCATGACAAAAATATTTTGATCAGCAAGGCATACCGAGCACCCAGACTTGGCCGTGTCCCCTGGGTATTGTCGCTCCCAGCAGTTTTTCCAGGGTAAGCCTGGAAATCAGTATTCACCCCGGGGTCTGCTGGGCTGTGCAAACGCCGAGGCACAGAATTCCGCTGCCTGATGTCTCCAGAGGGAGCAGCTGCGATTCGCGTTTCGGAAGAGGAGCAGGAAACAGCCTCTGCCCCGTTTCCCACTTTCTGTTTGTGCGCCTGGGCCGGATCACTCACTGGAAATGCCCGGTAACACTCTGGCCGGTTTAGGACATGTGTAGCCCAAGTCCTGGATATTCGTCCTGCTCCTGAGAGATTGTTTCACATTGCTGTGTGCCAAAGTCAAAGTTCGGGGTTTCCTTTTTAGGCCATTTAGCCCTCCTCTGGAATAACTGGATGGAGTATTCAGTTTGGCAGCTTGGCAGAAATCTTATGCTCTGTTGCTGTTTTCTTCCTTTTCTCCTTTTCCTTTTCCTTTTTTTTAATTTTCCTTTTCATTTCCATTTTTTTTCCCCCCTTTAATCTTCCAGGTTGCCCTGCTAGCTCCAGAGATGTTCCCTACAGCTGGAATACCCTCCCTGCTTCTGCACACTCAACAGGACCCATTTTCCTCCAGCTGCTCCTCAAATCCATTCCCTTCCCTCTGATTTGATGGACATTTCTTGTTTTCATGACTGAGGAAAGCACAAAGAGTGAACAGAGAAAACCTTTGGTGTGCCCCTGGCACTTCTATTTCTATTTCTATTTCTATATATTTATATTTATATTTATATTTACCTTTTTTTTAAGTGGGCACATCATCCATTGAGGATCTAAACTGGCTGGAGGAATCCGTGTGAGTCCCCAAAGGAAATATGATTTATCCCATATAAATTGCCAGAACCCAAAGCGAGATTTCAACCTCTGAGATGCTTTTTCTCCCTCTGCAGCAGACAGAATATTAAATCCAGCAATGGACAGTCTGTGTGCTCCCCTGCAGATAAAATATGGGTGGAAAAAATAAAGTATGGATGCAAAGCACCCCGTGAGCAGAACACAGAGCGGAACCAGGGCGGGATTCAGGCACATCTATGCGGATTGCACAAGATCTCACCTACATTTGAGTGGTCAGAACGAACCCCAGCGCACGGAGACGTTGTGGATCGCTGCGGTTTTCCTCCCGCCAGGAGCTGGCAGGGCCCGGCCGCTCCTGGCCGCAAGGTAACAGGAGTTGGGGATAAAAATAGCGCCGTTGTTATTCATGACAGCGCCCTATAGCAACTGCTGCGTGCCTGAATAATTCATGGCAGCAGGGCAGGCCGAGCAGGACAGAGGGATGGAGGAGATGGAGAAGGCTGGGAAGAAGGCAGACGCTTCCCCTGCCTTTTGGGACTCCCCAGGATTGCGCCCGAGGTCTCCCAGGGTTCCCCTCCCTGCCACATTCCAGAGGTTACGGGGTGAAAAGGCAGCACGAGCTCCCAGGGACGTTTAGCACTTCCTACCCACCGAAAACAACAGGAATTAAGCACTTAGCACACAGAGCGTGCAGGGCTTGCAGAGAAACAGAAAGATCGGGGTGGATTCAGGAGCAATGTCCATGGGTGAATTGAGTGAATTGCAACAGCTCTCAGCGTGGCTTTTCTCATCCCTTCCTCACACCTCCGTGTGTCAGCATCCACCTGTACGCTTGGTTCCTGAGGTTTAAGGGTACCCTGTGATCCTTCTAAGATTCTGGGATGTTATGGGGGTTTGTCACTGTTGGGTTTTGTTGATTTTTTTTCCCTCTTAGTTGACTAAATGTCAATTTTCAAGCCACGGTTCAATTTTCAAGTTGCCATCTATTCTGTTTGCTGGTTGCTGAGTAGCCTTGCCTCACCCGTGAAGGGCAGGGGAGAGGCTTGTGGCTCATTCACAGCTCCAAGAACAGGGGGAGAGTATCCCAAAATCGATGGAGTGTCACCTGATCATCAAGCAACACATTGGAGTGGAGATTTCAAATCTATTTGTAATAAAATGGAAGGATAACAACATGGAATACGTTTGGAATGGAAAACGGTCACTTTTTAGAACTGAAATGATATGGAGAAGTGAGACCACCTATGATACGTTTTTTATCAGGGTAAATTTTACATTTTCCAAGGGATTAAAGGGATTTATATTTACTGGGCTCTCCTGAAGCTGCAGTTGCAGGAGCTGAACCCTAACCAGGGGGTGAATTCACTCTCACAGGCAGAGTGGTGTCCTGACTCTCATCACAAATAATTTAATGCTGAAGAAGCCCTTCTTAATCCTCTCTCTTGACCTTTTCCCTAACATAGGCTGGAGAATTTCACCCCACCGCATCTTCACCCAGCTCAGGCATTTCTGACATAATTTTCTTGAGGTATTTGCTATTCCCACACACTCTGGTAAATCTTTAAACGGTTCTAGCTCCTGGGTTTTTTTGTAGTTGTAGAGGAAAAAAAAAACCATGGAAAACTACTATCAGTGTGTATGAATGGAATTTCTTTGCTTAAAGGCGCGGGGAGCTGCTGGTATCTCACCAGGAGAGCAGAGGAAAGTGGGTAAGGAGTTAAAGCTCTGACCTTCAGTGTGTTTGGATGGATTGCCAGCACCTTCTTGCTTCCCAGAGTAGGAGCCCAGAGCATATGGATTTGTTTTTCCTCCCAGATGCCTCTAGCATGGCCTTAGCACAGTGATGGGAACATAAAATCTTGTTGTGGTCCTGCTCCTGATGCACAGCTACTCCAAATCCCGCGGGGATTCATCCTGTTTTCCTGCTGTGCAGGAGGAAAATACAGCAATTAATAGAAAACCAAAACAAACCCACACAGGCCGTGCCTGCGGGCATAAGGAAAACTGAATTCCAAAGGAAACCAGAGGAGCGGCTGAATCAACAACAAAGCTCTGGAATGGGGCAACCCAACCACATTTCCAGGGAAGTCCGAAGGGCCCAGACACAGAGCTGAGGTTTGATGTTGCTATTTCGGTCTCCTCATCTGCTCTCATGACTTCTGGCTGTTACTAAAGACAGTGACAGCTGGTTCTTTTTTTTTTTTTTTTTCCCTATTTTCTCATTTTCTCCACCCTCAAGCCCGGAAATCACCCATCTGTATGCAAACATCTCTGCCTCTTCCTCAGAATCTCTGGGAGCTGCTTTCAGCCCTGGGGCAGGATTCACTGGTCAATTCAGCAAGTAATGTCCAGCTTTAGAATCACGGAACTGTTTGGGCTGGAAGGGACCTAAAAGAACATCCGGTTCCACTCCCTGCCACGGACAGGGACACCTTCCACTATCCCAGGTTGCTCCCATCCAGCCTGGCCTTGGACACTTCCAGGGAAGTGTACATCACTCTTATTATAAAAAATTTATTCCAAGTATCTAATCTAACCCTGCCCTTTTTCATCCATTCCCCCTTGTCCTGTCCCTCCATCTCTTGTCCCAAGTTCCTCTCCAGCTCTCCTGGAGCCCCTTTAGACACTGGAAGAGGCTCTGAGGTCTCCCTGGATCCTTCTCTTCTCCAGGTGAACACCCCCAGCTCTCCTGGCCTGGCTCCAGAGCAGAGGGGCTCCAGCCCTCAGAGCATCTCTGTGGCCTCCTCTGGACTCTCTCCAGCAGCTCCACATCCTTCTGCTGTCGGAGCCCAGGGCTGGAGGCAGCTCTGCAGGTGGGGTCTCACCAGAACGAAGCAGAGGGGCAGAATCCCCCCCCGCCCCTGCTGCCCGTGCTGGGGGATCACGACCTGGGGGGTTTCAGGGATGGGTCATGTCCAGCTCTCACCCACCAGCACCCCCAAACCCTTCTGCCAGGGCTGCTCTCGATCCATTCCCTGCCTGATGGGAAGCTGGGAAGCTGCAGCGCTCCATGTAAGGCACATTAGTAACCCCCACCAGACTGTCACAATGGGCGTCACTGCCGCAGGCGGCCCACGAGGCAGCAGGGAAGTCCTGACCCCAAACTGCCACACAGTCCTTGTGCAACACGTGGGGAACAGCTGATGGTGACAAAATTAACTGTATCAAGTGCTTCTTTCTGATTGCAGAGGCTGACCTCGGTAACCCAGGGCTTTTATCGAATTTTTTTTTCTGAATTATTAGTTAAAGAAAGCCTTAGTGTTCTAATGTGTTCTAAATGTTCTAATTCTGCATCTGCAGAATTTTTATTTAAAACTTGCCAAACCATGAGCATCAATCCTTGCCTGCTGGGAAGGAGTTCCATATGGGCACAGACAGGGCAAAAAAAATTTCTCTTTTATCTAACTACAATAACAACATGTCAATATTCTTTACTACTACAGGCAAATACAGGGAAAAGGTAACTCATCCTACTTTCTGGATCACATTTGGTGCTTGGAATACCTCAGTTGTCTTTGGTGCAAAGCTGCTACGTTGCTCCTCAACAGCACAGTGTGGACACGGTGTGTTTGGATGCTTCTTGGTGGAGGGAGACCCTGATGCACAAAAGAAGCTCCTTTTTTGAGTAATAACTCAAAACACCTAAAAATAACAGGACAGCCTTTTGCAGGTCCCTTCCAAGGTCCCTTCCAACCCAAACCATTCTATGATGCACATTTGGGTGGGGAATTAAAGCACTCAGGACATGTCTGAGGGCACAAAGGGTGTTTGAATCATATCAGATGACTGTAGAGGGTAGGGAGAGCCCAGCCTGGTACAACCCAGTCTTAACTCTGGGACTAATCTCCTGGGCAAACACAACCACACCTGGGTTTTGACTTGAAGGGAGCTGGGTGATTCATTTCAGGGTGTAAAATGTCAGTGGTAGGGAGTAACAGGGACTGCAGCACAGCAGGGTAAGTTTGAGATGAACTACAGAGCATGGCTTGGTACCACTCACCTGAGAGCCAGTGATCAAAGAGATCTCACTGTGCAGCACCCACCAGGCTTGGGGTCAAAACAGGCTGTCAGCACCCATCCAGGAGAGCAGTTATCCCACACAGAGCTGCCCTTTGCCCTTCCCATGGCTGTCGTGGGGCATGCCTTGAAGTTAAATGAGGGAAAAACCTTTCACCGGAGTAAAACAGGTGCAGGTGGCCCAGCAGCACTGCAATGTCCGTGTTGCAGCAGGGATGTCACCCCCCATCCCTTCTGCCTGGGTTGTATTTTATGTCCCACCTCCTATGCGCTCTATCACCCATTCCCCCTTGTCCGGTCACTTCATCCGTTGTCCCAAGTCCCTCTCCAGCTCTCCTGGAGCCCCTTTAGACACTGGAAGAGGCTCTGAGGTCTCCCTGGAGCCTTCTCTTCTCCAGGTGAACACCCCCAGCTCTCCCAGCCTGGCTCCAGAGCAGAGGGGCTCCAGCCCTCAGAGCATCTCCGTGGCCTCCTCTGGACTCGCTCCAGCAGCTCCATGTCCTTCTGCTGTTGGGGGTCCCAGATCTGGAGGCAGCTCTGCAGGTGGGGTCTCACCAGAATGAAGCAGAGGGGCAGAATCTCCTCCCAATTTAAGGAATGGAGGCGGATGACGGTGCAGCATTATGGGTCTTTCAGGAGATGTCTTATAAGGACAGAAAACAAGTGCAAGATGTCACTGAGGGGGTTGGGAGCTCCCAGCCATATCCCATCCACATCTCTGAGTGCAATGACAGGAAAAACTGAGGTCCATTCCCACCTTCTTCACCCTGGATGTTTTCCCTTCTCGCTTTGGGGGCACTGGCTCTCCCACGTGCTGTGGCATTTCTGCTGGGATGTGCCGAACCTTCACCCAGGCTGCAGAGATCTTATCAGAGCCACAAAGTCACATTCCTGGGCTGCCTCTCCGTGGATCCTCTCCCTGCAGAACAAGCAGTCCTTCCGTTTCCCTCATAAACCCATCAAAAACCGGCAGCTCTGACAGGCTGGAGCAGCAAAACCCGCACGAACCAGCTGAGGCAGAGGCTGGAGAGGGCAAACGGGTACTTTGTACTCATAAATTAACCTGCCTGCTCCTGGGGTCACGGTGACTCTACAGCTGAACCCACCGCTGTGGCTTTGGCACAGCTCCACCCAGGATGCATCAGCCTCTCCCAGACATTTCCCAGGCATAGCTCAGGAGCCCAGAGGCCGTTCCTGAAAGGCCATTTGAGTGCAAATGCCTGATTTCTGGAGCCCAAAGATTCTGGTGCTGGCAGTTGGCTTGAGGCCATACTGCCTTTAGCCTGGAAATCTTGTGGAAAATAATCTGCTCCTCCACACTTGCACGTCCACAGAACCAAAATCAGGGGGTTCCCTCCCACTCAATGGAAGTCATCTGGTCCAGCCCCACTGGCTCATGCAGGGCCACACAGAGCTGGTTGCCCAGGTCCATGTCCAGATGGATTTTAAATATCTCAGAGGATGGAGACATCTCTCTCTGGGCAACCTGTGCCAGTTCTTGGCCACTCTCACAGTAAAAAAAGTGTTTCCTGGTGTTCAGAGGAACCTCTTGTGCTTCAGTGGGTGCCCGTGGCCCCTGGTCCTGTGTTTTTTACTTTAAATGTAGAATCTTCATCTTTGAGAGTGATCTTCATCCTTGGAGATCTTTGGAACCCATCTGGACACAGTCCCGGGCAGCTTTAGCAGGGGGCTGAACCAGGTCACCTCGGGTCATCCCTGCCCACCCCCAAACACCTTGCAGTGACTTGTAAATCCTGTGAGGAGTGGCTGAGGGAGCTGGAGAGGCTCAGCCTGGAGAAGATGAGGATCGAGGGGACCTTCTCACTCTCCACAATTCTCTGACAGGAGGGTGCAGCCAGGTGGGGGTCGGGCTCTGCTCCCAGGGAACAAGAGACAAGATGAGAGGGAATGGCCTCAAGCTGTGGCCAGGGGGGTTCAGGTTGGACATCCGGCAGAATTTCTTCATGGAAGGGGTGGTCAGGCATTGGAAGGAGCTGGCCAGGAGGTGCTAGAGTCCCCATCTCTGGAGGGACGATCCCCATCCAAGGGACGACTGGACGTGGCACTCAGTGCTCTGGGCTGGGGACCGGTCACAGGCTGGACTCCGTGACCTTGGCGATCTCTCCAAACCCGAACGATTCTGTGAGTCTGTGACTTTACAGCCCTCTCCCGACAGCTCACTAAGCTCCCCTCCGCACCCACCGCTGGGGTGACGGGACCTGGGCGGTGCCGCGGCTTTGAGCCGCGCTTTGCCCGGCCCGGCCCGG
>VWPU01005818.1:0-75020 GCA_013398955.1 Callaeas wilsoni
CCATCTCCCTCTCAGTGCAGGGCCCATTCAGCAGCAATGCCCACATGGCAGGATATGGCATTTAGGAAGCTGCCTCCCTGAGGATGTGGGTAACTGCCCTCTTTCATCCCAGCCACCACACAGGTTCCTCAGCCAGCCCTGGACACACCTAAATGCTGCCTTTAGAGTCTCTCCATGAACTGGTGATGATACCCAGCCACCCACTGACAGGCACAAACATGGAGAGAGATTATTCAGAGGAGAAAAACCCAAGACTTGCAGAGATGCGAGGACAAGGCAGGGCTGATGGTCATCAGTCACTTCCCAAAGAGGGTAACAGAGTCAATCCACATCGCTGAACAAAGAATACGTTGCTCTAATTATTACAGTGTGTCTTGCACTTCATTTTACAGCACTTTTGCCCAAACTTTAATGCATAAATTGCAGCTCTCTTTGGAGTTTCCCATTGAGTCGTCACACACAAAACACCTACAGCCCTTTGGTGATGGAGAGAAGCTCCAGGCAGAGCATGGTTCAGCCATCCTGACTATCAGGGATGCAGGAGAAAACTGTAGGGAGCACAATCCCAGCAGAGGGAATAATTGCAGCCTTTCCCAACGTCCTGTTCCATGTCTCCTGCCCAACACACCCTTCTGCAACTCCTCGACTGCCCCAGTAAATCTAACCTTGAGCTAGTACACTTGAAATACTCTATGGGAACAGGTTGATGTGCATAAAAACCACACAGCTAATGCACAATGAGGTTACTAAATGAATGAATTTGGATGCAAGTAGGAAAATAAAAGTTATATTTCACCTACAGAGAGAGCCTGGAAACCTCTTTTCCCCCAAAGCACACACTGATTTTGAAAATATAGTGAGCTTGTGTTGGGACACAGAGGGGAGATATTTTTAAAATGCCAAAGTCACTGGCATGGCACCAGGCATTGGTTTAATTTCATTCTCATGCTTGCTCAGAGCCAAAATGAGTCATCTTCCCCATGAAATAGGAATCTGTACACAACGCCGTCTGTTAATTACCTTTCCTGTCTCCATTAAAGAGGGAAGTGACAGCTTCAACCTCTCCCTGGGCGAGCATTGTGTTCTCTCGCTGTCTCCACCGCTCGCCAACAAATCTGCTGCTACAACTCAAGTGGCACTTGAGATATTCAGTCTAGCATTTCAACAACAGTATAATAACTGATAATTTGACAACAAGAAGCCATCCTCAGGAAACTCAAGCCACTTATAGCCCCAGGAGAAACAAGCAGAGGTGTTTCTTCACCAGGCCTGCCCACAGAGCAGCTCGTTTTGGCCCTGGCCAGCATTCAAGCACTCCAAAACTGGGAGCAATCATCTCCAAAATATTGCTGGTTTAGCACATTGACTCCATGGAATGAGGGGGTCTATGCCTCATTTATTTGTGAGGCTACACTCTCGTGTGCATAATGTTTTGAGAGTGGCAGGGCTCAAAGGAGATGGTGCCTGGCTCAGAGTGATTGCTCTGGGCATCCCCAGCCCATTCTCCAGCTCTGGGCAAGTCACCTCCTCAGCTGCATTGTCACCCCAGGGACCAGGGTACGAGTGACAAAAGGCATCTCCCAACCCTGCTGGTATCTGGTAGCCCACCAAAATGTCACAAGCTGCTTAGATGCCTTTTTACCTTTGCACAGGGCGTTAACTGGAAGGAATGCAAAGTATTACAGTGGCTGCCACCAAAGAACTGTCGAAAAACCTGAATCTGCCATATTCCAAAAATTACAGTGGCAAGACATGACAAGGAAAAACTTAGCTCTGCTTGTTCCCTGGGCTTTCACTTACATGGGAGACTCTGATTGAAGGGCAGAAGGAAAATTTTTCAATGCAAAAGCCTGCTCTTTTTAAAGACCCTTTTGAAGAGCTTGATTTAGAAAGTGAAATACCATAAGATTTAGAATATAATCATAAGGGAAAAAAAAGGGGGGAAAAAAGTAAAAAGGCAGCACTGAAATTGCTACTCATTTATGGTTGTAACAAAAATTCACTCCTATTCAAAGGTGAATCGAGATCCATACAAGACTTCTCTCAGTGACCCCTTGGGATTCAAATAGATTAATGTACTTGTGCTGAGCTTCCCAGAAGGACAAATCTCACCTTTGTGTGCATTGCAGCAGTTCGAGAAACAAAAATTTGCCAGAATTGAAAACACTGAAAACCTTCAAATTCAGCAGGGAAAAAATGTCATACCCACTTCCATCCCTGTTCATAAGCAAAATGTTTCACTCAGAAAAAAAAAACAACCTCCAACCAAAACCTCAGAGCAACTTGCTAATCCTCCTCAGGGCTCACTGGACACCTCTAAATTAGATAACACCACTGATGAGTCTTTAATCCTTTGTGTCACTACAGGAGAAGATTGATGTGTTCACAGCAAGGTGTTGGATCATTTTCCTGGACCATGGCAAAGGTCATTCTCCTGGCTCAGCCTGAAGGCCACTATAATTTATTTATTTTCTTACCCTAGTCGCATCTGATTTATTCACTTATTCACCTGAAGAAGTAAATACAAACATCAGGCTTGATATCTTTATAACATCCTTCCCCCTGAAGAACCAGGTTCTCACTCTACCAGGATACCCACGGCTATGATAAACCCTTTTTGTGGTGAATTTATTACTTTGTGACAGAATGTTCTGTATTGAGTAGAACAGCTCCAAGTGAAACCAGTTCATTACTCATCTACTCTGTGGCTTATGGAGGAAAGCTCCGGAATTACTAAAAATAAATACACACAAGGAATAGCATTATTTCTCAGAGGCAGAGAAATTCCTGTTACCACACGTCTTATCTGAGAAGGTAAAGAATACAGGAAAATAATGCAGGAAATTCTTGATCATTAGAGTAATTTCATGAGGGTATCTAAAAATCAAAGCACAAGACTGAATTTCAGCCTTGCAAGGTTAATCATAGAAAACTCATCTACATGAAACACGCTGCCTGGTTTACTGCTGCCTTTTTTTTTTTTTTTCATGAAATAGTTTAAAGCTAGTTATTCATTTCATTGAACCTTTCATGGGGCTGTTCATCACATTTTACCATCGTGGCAAGTGACTAATGACCTTGAAAAAAATAAAAAGTAGCCATATGAGCATTAGCAGAATAATATATACTCCAGATAAAGGAGGGAATGTTCAGCTTTTGCTCAGTGAGGTATGCAGCTTATTTGACAAAGGATGATTTATAGGGAAAGCAACAGGAAATCTCGTGATGGTTTTGAGATACAGAGCAGGCATAAGCAAAGCTGTGACTCAATACTCACAGAATCCCAGCCAGCCACCATGGAAATAGAGGTAATTAATATGTGCTCGTGCTTGAGCTCACCTAACCTGTATCCCTCTTATTTAATTCCTTGAACTCGGGGCCATCATGAATAACAGATTCTGCTGTGTCTTCTTCCCACAGTCTTGGAAGAAATGGGAACAGAGTCACAGCTACACAGGATAAAACTAGAATCTACTATTTTCCTTCCAGATGAAGGAGGAATTATTCCGCCTGGAATAATTCCAGGAGCAGATGAAGGTGCAAGATTCAGTGCTACAGGCTCCCAGTACTGTGCTCTGTGCACGGACACTGGCACAAAACTCTCACTATTTAGCAAATTTCTCCCTGAAAAAAAAAAACCAATGTGTGAGGGAGTGATCTCCAAGTCTCTTTAAAAGATTTAATGCTTCTAAATAACAGTTGTTTAATTCCAGGTGTTCTCATTCATGAAAATAACAATGTTCCTTCCTGAAATCTTTGCGGTGTGCAGGGGGCTTTCTAGTAACGGGTTCCCACAAATACGTGAGAGCTGTGTGCAGAAAAGGAAAAAAGAAAAGAAATTTAAAAAAAAGAAAAACCCCCACCAAGAAGAACGGCAGAATGGCCCTGTTTTCATTCTGTCAAGCCTCATCTCAGCCACGCTTTAAAGCAATTTAAGTGTTGCCCAATTTGATTCCCCGTGCGGCCCCAGCAGATGACAACATGAAAACCTGAGACACCACTTGCAGCTGGAAGTGCCCAAGCACTGTCCACACAGACCTTGGTCGGGAGAACCCAGTGGCTGGAATCAGGGAGAGGGGAAACCAAGCACAAACAGAAAGAAATAGAATTTTTAAGGATGTCTCTTTTAATCTTGTTTCTATTCACTTCAATATAGCAGCAGGAGCAACTTTCTCTTTTAATTTTACAAGATTTCATAGGCAGATTAAAGTTTCTCTGTAGTTATTTCCTCTGCATTTGATCTGGCTTATTTCTTTTAATATCAATGGAGTTAAAAGAGGATGCATGTCATCTATTTTATTGGGTTTAGTTTTTCTCAGTACAACTTTTTCCAAGAGCAATCAGCTCAAAGATAAAAGGCAACACTGCAGTTCTGACCTGGGAGAATTTCACATTTACTTAGCAATCCTAGAGGTTATTTCAGTTGCGGACTTCAGTTTCAGCCAGACTTGTGCTTTTTGGTTGCAATCACAAAAATGTCACATGCCAAAGGAGTCTTTCCAGGTAAAAGTGTTTTGATGGACATACGTGTGACCACTGTACCCTGAAACGCCTTTGGAAGTACAGGACACCATGCCAAGAGGTTGGGCACATATAGATTACTGAGCTGGAAAATTATTTTGGACCCAAAGTCTCTGTACTTCAATTTTATGGGTAATTAAACCTAATGTGTTGTCATTCAGAAAGCAATTAAGTCCAATATCTAGAATGCAGTGTCCCCTTCCAGTGAGTGATGGGGAGGAAGCGACAGGATTCACTGTGCTGATGGATTATTTCTGGGAACCCCCCTCACGACCTTCGGTCCTCTCCTGAAAGAGAAACTGAGCGAGACACGGAGGTGGAGCAGGAGGATGTCCCTGGGGCTACACCTGGCACTCGCTATCAGCTGCACGTCCAGGGAAGCGCGTTGGCTGACGCGGGGAGAGCCTGCAAAGGAGATTTCCCAAGCAATTAGACAGCTTTATCTGCATATTGCTCTACTAAAGAGACAGAAACGGCCAAAGATAAGAGAGATCAGGGATGCAGCAATGATTTCCATTCTTTGGGAGTTTCACGTCAAACACACTGGGCACGCTAGAGGTGTTTTTGCTTTTTCTGTTGGCACAAGACACCAATTCAATCAGGCTAAAGGCACCAAAATCATCAATAGAGGTAACAGAGTCATCACAAAATCACCTTGGCGGAGAGCCATGCTCAGCATGAGGCTCTGAATTCCTACACACCACCAACAACCAGCCCTGGGCAGCAGCACCCTGTTCCTGGTGTGAGTTCCCAGTCACACCTCAGATGGATGTGAACCAAAGCAGTCCACAACAGAGTGCCCCTGGACCCCCCAGACACCCTGCACAGCCCAGCTGCACCGATGCTGCAGGGGATGTGGTGCCCACTCCAAGCAGAGGCGCTGCCTTGGGTTCCCCGAGCCCCATAAATTGCACACGACCTGCAGTCCTTGGCCGTACAAAGGTTTGTGCTTGGTTCACACAAATAAGGCAGCGGGCACAAAGCAACCCAATAGCTCAAAACAGAAAAGGTCAGCTGTCCCCAAGCTCAGTGAAAGCCCCGAGCTGAGATCTTCTGGGAAAAAAAAAACAGGCAGGCTTATGTCAGAGTACCCATTAATATCACAACATTTATTTTAAATTCTATGTTTAAGTATCATTAGGTTTAATAACAATGGTGCACTGAGACATAATTGTGATCAAAAGGCTCACCCAAGGTTAGAAAGAAAGTTGGTTGCAAAGTCACAAAACCAATCTAATCTCCTGCTGTGCAGTCCTGTACTTTGGGAGGAAGATAATTGTTACTAAAGCTCACCAGCGGGTAGTTGCCATAAAGAAAAACTTAATAATTTAGAGTGTGTATAATGCCTATTTTTCCAGTGTAATTATGGAATGGGGAATGAGATCAGGAGGGAAAAACTAAAATAAACTTAGCAAACAATACCTCCACAAGCATTGCATCAAACCACATCTCAGAGATGCTGTTACAGTCACGCTGACCCAGCCAAAACATTGGTCTTTTTGACAGGAAAAGCTAACACCACAGTGGGATTTCTTAAAACATTTTTCTCTTCCTCTGTTATTTTTTACACTATTATTTGACTGCACCAGCTCGCTGCTTCTTTCATGACTGGGCAGCTTAGTGATAAGCCAGAGTATTACAAATGTTTTCTCCATCTTTGAGAGCAGTGTGTAATGTCATTAGATTTACACGGTTTGCTTTGGCAGTGACACGTTCGGTGGACAGGCTGGTCCCCCACCGCAGATTCGGGGTCGGCTCTGAGTAAGCAAGATAGAAGAGCAGCATTAGCAAGAACCTATTATCTCCGTTCAATTTTCTCAAAGAGTAACCAAGGCCTCTTCTGCAACAGGGAATAAATGAAAATATTTATTTTCTGATAAAAATTAGTAAGCTGCTCTAACACCTGCCCGTTCTGGCACGTTTTCTCACCCGTTACAGCTGACACAGTGGCTTCAGGTGACGAGCAGCAAAGGAGTGGTGACAGCCTCAGCAACACACTCCCAACACCCAAGGACCTGGCTCGAAGAACAGGAGGGCAAAGCTACAAAGCCTGGCACCACTACTGAAGGATTCAATATTTAGTGTGCAACTCACATTTCCACAAACGAAAGAGAAAAAAGCCAGTCCTGTTCCTCTGCCTGCCCACAAGCTCACCTCCTCCTTTCGAGCTGGCAATGCCACGTCATCACTGCCCCAGCTGTTTTGGGCCAATAGTTGCTGAAACAGAAAGGCAGCGCACTCAAAGGAACATCATCCCATCCTCGGGAAGGTGAACTTTCCCAAAGTGCTGGGCTTGCAGTCGGTTGTATTGCCTGGCTATTTTTACATCCTGGCTCATCCATGAGAATATGGACAACATATGAGGTCTGTTAATGGCTCATATTTCTGCATCAGATCCACCTGAGCTGCTCCACAGGCTGGCAGTGATGTGTGACACATCAGGAATTTCCCAGTTTGTTGACTGTCACAGGTTCGCTTTCACCTCCCTGGAAAATCAGTCCCAGGAGTCGAAAGCCAGATTTTCACTCCCTACTTCAATGCCTCTGTTCAGCATGTGCCGCTAATGACGGTGTGTAATAATCAATAAACAGCTCCTGGCTTTCAGCTGATGGTGCATTACTGCCAGGTCGGAACGGGAAGGTGAGCCGTGCAATTGCTGCTCGCTGGGGAAGGCTCTCTCGGGCAAACACAGCCCCTCACAGCTCCCATGCTTGTCCTGCTGATGCCGTTACCACTCTCCTCAGTCTTTGCTGTCAGCATATTGCTGTGCTCTGGAATTAGAAGGCTGACAGTGACGGTTTTAATGACATGCAAACGGGCAGCGTTTTGGTGATATCCAATAACTACGTGCCAGCATAAAAGCTGCAACTTCTAAGTGAGGGAGGCAGATCCCAGAAAGCCTTATGCTTACAAAACCCAGCGTCCACGTGAATTTGAGTCAGGACCAAGCTGGAGCCTGTGGCAGGAGAGCACTGCTTCACCCAGTGCAGCTCTGTGGTGCTGCAGGGAGTTCAGAGGCTGCTTTCTGCTTGTCCCCCTGCCAACCTCATTTGACCTGCTAATACCAAAGGTTAAGAATGAAGGAGAAAAGCTTTTTTGGTAAAAGAAGGAACCACACATCAAAATAAAGCATCCTCCCAGCTTCAGAAGACAGCAAAGGAAGTTAGTTCAGATTTTATTATGCTCTTCTTGGCCATTTCATATCTACACCTGGTAGCAAGTGACATCTATCCACACTGTCAGACTTCTTTCCATCATGCAGAAGGACAGAAAAAATCACTCACTGACACTTTGAGATTGTCAGGACAGAAAGCAAAGGGACATCAAGGGATTTAGCATTGAATGAGCCAAGTACCTAAATCCATTTGACTATTAGCTTCCAAACAACTTCCACTTGACTCAAGCAAGGAAGCAAGTTACATTGGATAGCAAGTTACAAACACAAAAATAAAAAATCTTTCGGGCATTAGTTCCTCAAGATAGATTATCACTCAGTAGCTACACAATCCATCTCATCTAGTTTATTTTCACCAGCTGTGCCCTGGAGGTGGCATGAGCACCCAACAGAGAAACCATCTGAAATGAGCTCCCAACAAGGACAAGGGGCAGAGCCTGAGCCTCCTTGGCATGATCCACAGATCCACCCAGAAGCAGTGCAGCCACACCACGTCCAAGGGGCAGGTTTAAGCTCTGAAACAGGCAGGATCTTGCAGCCCCTCCTCACGAAGGCAGCCAGCAATAGCCCCCTTCAGGTGGGAAAGCAGCTCCCATCTCCCTGCAGCGTCGCTCAGGGGAGCAGCAGATCCCGAATCCAGCCCAGCAGGTTGTGCGGTGCCCACGCACTGATGGTCAACTGTCCATGAGCTGGTTTGTGCTGAGGAGTTCTCAGGGGCTCCTCTGCCTCTGGCCAGGCCTGTGCTGTGACTGTCACCCGCTGGGTGACAAACCTGATTGCAGCTGTCACATCTGCTTCGAGGACCTGCCACTTGGAGCCTGATCTGAGACACACTGAGGCATCTGCTTTTGGAAATTACAGAACTTTGTGCCTTGATGGAGAAAGAGCCCAAGGAAAAGGAGGAGAGCAGCTGGGGCAGCACAGGTTGGTTTTATTTTACACACACATCTGCTGAGAGTGCGTCCAGCCACGATAAAGGCTGACCAGCCATCTCAGTAAGAGCCAGGTGGGGGAGCAGGGTCTGCAGACCACTCTGGATGGAGCAACAGCACGAGGTCTGTGCCTGAGGATGCAGCTCCGAGACACGCACAGGGAACACCAGTCCGAATCTGCTACTTGCTTGCTTTGGACTCCAGGTGGTTTTACTCTTACTGAGAGTCTTACTTGAAGAGCAGCACCATGCTTGAAACCACTCCTCTGTTATAAGCTAAATTGTCAATATTCAGTATTTCAGTGGGCTGAGGTTTTTTCCTTTTTTTTTTTCCTTTTTTTTCAATGAAAACAAATAAAAACAAAAGAAGTCCCCCCAGACCCAAACAAACAAACCCCATCCCACTCTGAAATCCCTGTACAAGTTTACAGCTTCTGACAAGCTTTGTGGAGCAGATGATGTGATGCAACTAGAGAAGGTGAGGGGACACAGAGGATTCCCACACTGCTTACTCTCACACAATAAGGAACAATCACAGCAACTCAGTAGCTCAGATAAAATGAATTTCACACCTCAGGTCAGCATGGGCTGAATGGCTGCTCCCAGCTCTCTCACACCAGTGCAATGAACCTAGGATGAAGAGGCATGGCTGAGATACCCTGAGACAAGCGGAATTTTTGTTGCAGCTTCTGCTAAAAAAATTAGCAGAAATAGCCTGCAAATACTACAGAATAAGGCCAACACTTCCTGCATCTATTTTACCCTCAGAAAAAAAATTTAAATACAAAAAGCAAACAAAACAACAACCTCACTGTAATACATCTCAACATTTCCTCTCTTACTATGGCTTCTTCTCCAAACTAGATCCAGCAAGTGGCATTAAGCCCATTCCAGAGCAGGTAACTGCACTACAAACCATTACCCTGGAGGTGAGAAAAGCCAAAGTCCATTCCAGTGGGCTCTTAGGTGCCCTGTGCTGAACAGTCCCGCAGCCATTAAAGTGTTATTCTATGGAACATACGATATTTTCCTACGAGAGTCATGCCGTATCATGTTTCTTTAAAATACCACAGAAAGACACACCAAAACAAGGCAGACTCCATCCTTGGAGGGGAATCCAGCCAGAATGACTCCAGGGGAGAAGCAGAGCAAGCAGCAAGCCACCTTCCTGATCACTAACTCTTGATCAAATTTCTGTCATTTGTGGATGTGGGTCTCCAATTCATCCGACCATCACCACCAGTTGCTTTTAGATGAAGGGAAGAATTCAGGAGAAATGTCACATTTGTTTAAAAAAAAAAAATATATGCATAGCAAGAGTTGAACTGCTCCCAGTTCCCTCAGCAGACCCAGGGAGCACCCCTTACTCTGTACCTGCCAGGTGAGAGGGGAGGCCTGGTGTACTTCATTGACTCAGCAACCAGGATCCTTGCACCCTATGGAACACCCCAAGCCTTCACTGCAGCCAGAATGGTCTTATTTGGAGCCCTAGGACATGGGATTACTCAGTTTTAGGGTTCATGAGTCAGCTCAGGAGATCCAGCACAGGGTCTGTGTGCAGAGGGTTCATGTACTGATGTGCTGGTTACAATGGATTTGAACGTGGTAGGAGAGATGCAAGCCCTGACCTATTAATGAGGCTAAAGTGATCAAAACAGCGCTCTGCAATCAGCACTCCATGCAAACACAACCCTCCAAAGGGCTTCCTGCATCCTGGGTTTCCTCTGTCAGCAGAAATCCCTCCCAGCAAAGCTTCCATCTGAGGAAGACTTCTGAAAGATGGAAATGGGTCATCTTCTCTCCCAAACACTCACATCTTTCCTGCCCTGGGGAACCCACTTAAAAGCATTAGGTGACAAATGTTTTGTTGCCAAGCACTGCAGAAGCCCCATGGAACTTGTCTTCTGACACCTCTGCTGGCAAACGAGCGCGTGGCGTAACAACATGACAAGGGATTTAAAAAATTAAGTCTCCCCAGACACCCCCTGGGGGTGCTTTTGCTGTGACACGCAGGCTGGCGGCACTGCTGCTCGTGAGATGCCACGTTCCTACATTTTCTTGTTTTACAGGAAAGGGATTTCTCCTCCAAGTGAAACTTTAATGTGACAAAAGGAAGGGGCACTGCAGTCGTGCTGGGATGCTTTCCTTTGGACACCACCATGCAGAAGGCTGCCTGTGGCAGGGCAGTCACCTTGCTCCTGGACTTGCCTTTGCATGACCAATCATTCACACGGGAAATAAAATCCCTTTCAGAAGGAACAGACAGAGTGTGAAGGTTTTGGCTGTGAGCTTCCCACGCAGCAAAGTGCCAGGAGGGGGAACGAAGTTAGAGGGGATGGACGAGACAGGTCATCTGGGCAGAACGGGACAGGCCTGGATTCAAACACCTGGTCTTTTCCCTGCCAGGGGTTTTGAGACATGGCAAGACTGCTCAAGAACATGTAGGAGCCCTTCAGTGACAGCCCACAGCTCGTCTCAGCCTGCACCAGCCAAAGCTGCGTTATCAATGGCTGTCTCCTCACTTCCAGTACCTGCTGCTGTAAATCACAGCCCAGAGCAATGCTTAAGAGAAAGCATCTAAATCACAAAATAAAACAGGTCAGAGCTGCAATTATGATCAGTGAAGCAGGCATCACTATGTTGTGCATAATTAAAATGACTGTAGGACTTCTCTATAAATATCAGCCAGAGAAGTGTCTCTTTGTGTGTGGGCATAAAAATGAGATGCAGGAAACAGCCTGCTCTGATGTGACAACATGACCTTGGAACAACTTTGTTGCCTCCACACCAGAGTAATTACACTGTTGAAATGTCTGATTGTGCCCCTCTTGCCATCAGCAGCAACCAAGCCTTTGCAGCAATAAATGTGGAACGAGTAACAGTTCAATAAAGATCCACAGATAGACTCGTTTTGCAGGGGCTGCTGCTCCTTGAAGTTTTCTAAAGCTGCAGTTCCAAGAGCAGAGGCTCTCGTTTTCTCCTTTAAAAGTCTGAATTCAGCTTGGAGATGAAATCTACTCAAGATGATAAATGGATACCATGCAAAGCTTGTCTTACACACGTCTTTAAATATTTTACTTACTGCTCATCAATCTTCCCCATCTATGCAGCATTCTTAACTACTTTGCAGTAAGAAATCCGATCCCTCCAGAGAATTTGGGAAGCAAAATACATTCCCACTCTTCTCAATGCTCCGATGACAGGAAATATGGAAATGTGAAGTGGAGAGTGGTGCTAAAGCAGAGAGCTGCTCCAGACCACTGTGTGATTGCCAGACTGAGCTGCGGGGCAAGGGCTGGTCCTGGCTGGACCCACGGGTCAGGGGCAAATCCACACGGTGCATTTCGGACCTCGTGAGTCCCAATATTCACAATTTCACTGGCAACAACTCAGAACCACAAATCAAGTCTGAAACGCTGTACAGGGCAGGTTCCACAAGGGAGCAGGTGAATAACATCACTATTAATGAGCAGCACAAAAGGTCCGTTTCCATTAGCACAGGGAAAAACCGACAGTTTGGCAAGTGACAACACGCGTGGTATGTTTTTATTCAGAGCTATTTCAAAACACAAATACTTCAATCGATAATCACTCACCTCCTATTCAATACCCCAGTAATCCCCTTTTGCCCAGCATAATGCCTAGACACAATTTTATTGACCCAGCAGTATTCTCCTAGGACGCACCATTCTTTGACTGCTAATGACTGGGTGGGTACATTTCTCCCTGCAGCCAAGTGTTTATCAGGCAGAAGGCAAATATGTGATTCATTGATTCATAAAACATTGCAGATAAATAATAATGAAAGACCTATGCATCATTCTTGTCGATGTGCTGAGAAGATTTGCTGAATGCACAGAGGTTGGGGGGGGAAGAAAAAAATAATCAAAAGTGTTCATCTGCAAGAACATGTAACAGATATTGAGGCAAAAGCTCACTCAGGGGCTAAAGGGACTCTGCTACCAAGACCAGACTATTAGCACTGGAAAATACACAGCCTGGTCTTGTGTCCAAAAATGCAACATCACCACATGCTCCAGAAGAAATGCTCTAAACCATCTCACAACCCAAGGAACGGTTGCAAAATGTATATTGAGTGGGGGAAAAATTGATGGGATTTAAGAAATTAAAGAACTTTTTCGTGGCTATTTCACAAGCTGAATGAGTAAAAGAGTACTTAATAAATTAATTCATATAAATTATTTTCCATAGGAAATATTAACATGCTGGACAGCATTCAAAAGTCACAAATTAAACAAAATAAAAACTTGCAACAAAATGAACTGGAACACTGTGAAAAACAGGAAAAATAAGCACAGAGGAAACAGTTGTCATTTTCAAATCTCTCAAATATAGATCTTCCTTATAAAGAATAGAGGTGCATCCAAAACAGTCATTATCTTAAAATAAGCTATATAAAATACTGAAGGGGAGGCAGATAATACACGACACTGTTGCAGCTCTGTCAGGTCACCCTTTCCTTTTTAAGGTGTTATACTGCTTGAGCTTCTGCTGGGAATTCTCCCTAATAAATTTCCTTTACATGTCACTTTTCAGGACTGACATTTGGGGATGCTATGAAAAGATTTGGAGATCTTCTGGAAGAGCTACGTGGAGCTGGTAACCCTCAGCAGACGGGAGCACAGCAGCTCCCTGGGAGATCCCCACTCACAGATCCGTGGTTTTGGTGCAGGACAGGAGTCAAGGAGTCTCACGAGCCATTTGGACACGAATGAACTCCAGGCTGAGATCCTCTCGTGCTCTGGGAAACCACACACAGAGCAGGCAGCCAGCTCTGGCACAACCTGCATGCAGCATCCCAACCCCACTCATTTGGGGACAGAGATGTACCAGCACAGGGGAAAAAACCTGGCAAAACACCGGGCCAAAGCCCCTGTAACCCAGTGCTGTGCTAAATAAAGTGCTCTGAAATCTCAGCCTTGGCACAGCTCGCAGAGCAGCCTGGCCCAGCCTGGCAGCACTTTCTGCATCTTACCAGGCCACCCATCTCCTGCTGCTCAAACCCAGAGAAAACTGACATCTGTCTGTTAATACACTCCTCTGTCAGAGCCTGTTAAATCCCCATCTGCCCTTCTCCATATCCCTCACCCTTGCAGGAGACAAACTCCATTCAAGGCAAGTAACATAAAGAAAGCTCATTTCCTTTGAACTTATTTACAAGTTTTACCATTAAACTTGCCCACATTATGCAAGCAGCTTGCAATCTTCCCTAATTCTCTGACTTTAATTATATAATTGAACAACCTAAAAACTCATTTTTTCCAGGAAACATTAAACATTACCATCTTAATGAAATTCTTAATGAAACCGTCCTCCCTGCATGCAAATGACTGGCACTGGATTTGCTTATCACATTGATAGACAAAAAGGACAAATGCCCTTCCTTTTGTCAATAGTCAGGAGTGGCAGCCCTTCCTGAGGACACTCCTCCTCCATGGGTGGATAAGGCTGACACAATCACAGACAGGAGGAAGACATCACAGGGAAGGGCGAGGAAGCAGCCAGGAAAGGTCAGTGAGTGGGAATAAACTGACAACGGATGCACAGTCAAGGCAAACTTATTTCCTTAAGCTCAGCTGAGTTCCAAGGGGCTCTGCTTCAGCTGAGTTGTACCACACGGAGTGGGAAGAGCTGGAGTGGTGAGTCAGGGGTCTCAGGAGGGTCCTGTTGCAGCCATGTACTGTCCATAAGGAAAAAACCATGGGGCATTTTTGACACTTGACTGTTATAAGCTGTTTCAAGACACATGGCTCAGCCTTCCCCACCTCAAACACCCTCCTTGTGCTGCCTTTGCCTCAGGGAGACTCTTGGCTCCAGCTCCACTGCTGTTTTTACATTCACCAAGAAGCAGGAAGCTGCTTGGGAAGGAGCCCTGCCAGTGGCACGGCTGTGCTGGGAGCACTTGCCCTTCCCCGTGCAGCTGGACATGCCCATCATGTCACGGCACAGAGTGACGCTGCTGTGCCAGGCAGCAGGGACCCGAGATATCTGCAGGGGTGAAACCTCCAGGACCAGCTGCAAAAGAGCAGGGGGAAATAGAAACCAGCATTAAACTTTTTGTGTAACCCCCACTGCCTCTCTCATCACCAACTCACCAGTCCTTTGTACTAAACCAGCTGCAGGGGAGAGGAGCATCTGTCCCCTGCCAAGGATGTGGAGGTACCTTTTGGGACTCAGGTCCTCTTTTGGTGCCTGGCTGCAGCTGCTCTCCACAGCAGACCTTTGAGGCACTGGCCCAGCCATCACTCCAAACAATTTGATTTACAGGCTGCAGCACTGTTTTCCCAAAGCAGACCCATTCTGCTCCCTTCCAGCCTTTTCTTGCAGGGTGTTTTTACGCATCCGATTTCTTGTGCAGTACCAAGCTCTACCCAGCTGAAGAAATTTTTGTCACGAATATTTCGGGTGCATCCATTCCTTCACTGTCACTTTGTGACCTCCAGTTCTTGTTTTTGATACCAGTTCAAACACACCACAAATGTCTTTCATTTTTATTCCCATCAAAAACACGTGTAGTTCAAAGACACGACCTTGGTGTCTGCTTCTGCAAACAGCGCTGGCCTCAGTGCTACACCAAAATCCATGTCACTGAATCAGCTTGCTCGAGCCTCTTCTAAATCTAATTCTTTCTAAATCTAATTCCTACAGATAAAAAGCAGAATAGTTTTATTCAATAAGCATTAATTAGTTCTTTTTTCTCCACTCTCCTGCTTCACTGCACTTACAGCGTCCTACCCCTTTGGCCCACAGGTACACCTCACCCTGCTGCAGCTCCCAGATTCTCCTGATGATTTATTGACAATAAAACTCGAGCCCCAGGTGCCTTTCCGGATTTACACTCAGATTTGCAATTATGTGGTACGTGGCCATAGTAAACTTTAAAACAGAGATAGCTGGGGTTAGAGATTTAGAGGGAAAGAAGAAAAAAGCAAAGAGGTGTCAGTGTCCTGGCACTACCCAGACCAGAAGATCTGGGAGGGAATACTGCAAGAGTTAAAGATCCAGCAGAGCTTTGGAGATGGGGAGCTGAACCTGACCCCTGTGTGGCCTCCACTAAGGGCATTCTGCCCTCAGATTCCTGCTGCTGTCAGCTGAATGTCTGGCAGTTTTAAAGGCATTAGGACAAAATGGTCTTTTCCATTTCAAGTCTAAAAAATGTAAATATTTTTGAGTCAGCTACAAATATCTGACAAGATAATTGCTTGGTATCATTAAGAGATTAAAGAATTAATTTTACTTTGGTCATGCATCTAATCCAGGTGAATTTCTTATGCTGGTTTGAAGAAAAAGGTTAGGGAGCCTTGATTTGACAAGCTCCCACCACCAGTCTTGATTTCTCAGCTAAAAAATCTGCCAAGGTCTCCCCACAGTTGCAAATAAGTTCTATTTTCTAGCTTTCTATCTTTCCTTAAAGTAGTACAGCCCTGCCAGCACCAGACTATTATCTGTGTCCAGAGCAGAAATGCTTTTTAAAGCTCTGGTAAGCAAAGAGGTTCTTGATCCCATGACAACTCATGATCCTAAACAACAGGAATAACCTAACTCACAATTAACAGTCTTGGTGCTCAAACAGTCCAGCTGAAACCAACTGATATATTTATCCAGTAGAGTAAGAAAACATCCACAAAGCACAGGGGATCAAAACATGGCCATCGAGGCCCAAATCAACTCATTAAAAAAAATTAATGGCAGCAATTCCATTGGCCTCAGTGGGAATTCAATCCAGTGTACATCTTATAAAGCTCTTTCACCAAGTGCCTTTCATTCCAGGCTCTTTGCAGCAGAGGTGCATCATTATTTGCTATAACCCCAGAACCTTTCCCTGGTCTGGTTTGTTTTTCACTCCATGATTCATTCCAGTCTCTCAGAGTATTCCCTAGTTGTGCATTTTTGTCCTTGGCATGGTTTTCTGTCCTTTGCATCCCGAGTGCTGTATTCCTCAGCAATCATTTACAGAAGGGACTCATCCAGCCCCAGATCCATGCCCCCAGCTGTATGTCAGTGCAGCTCCAGCTGCTTGTCTCCCAGGAATTCGATCACCTTTCTGCTTGCAGGCTGCAGCTCAACATTCCTGGCAGCTCATCCTCTCTGCAGGAGCAGAGCTCCATCCTACCACATGGAAGATTTTCCATTTAGCCTCCATGACAGCCATTTGCACACGGAAGCATGAATTCTAAAACGGGGGGGTCCCCAAAAATCTACTTTTTTAGGCTATCAAATCTAGGACATTGACATCCTATTTTACGCTGATATAAAATTTGGCTCTTTATTCATCAATAGAAAGCCTTATTATTTTTTGTCATGGTGGCATTTTTTATGACAAAAAGCAGCTCGAAGTGCTCAAATCACACGTGCTTGGACACGCCAGCCCAAAAACAAGACTCCGTCCCACTTGCTACACAGACTTCTGTCTGGCTTGGTCTTCTCTTCTCTTCTTTGTAAAGGAAGAAATAATTTTTGCCTTTCCAAGTGGGAAATCTACAGTGGCAGGGTGGGGAAGGGACCCTTCAGCAGTGGGAAGGGGAGGACAGCCAAGTTCCTTGGAGATGCACCAGAAGTGCTGACTGTGCTCCTGAAGAGCAGGAGCAGCCTCCTGGTCAGGCTGCGTGGCTCTGATTGGGAAGGATGCCCTTTCCAAAGGACGGATATTGATTGCAAGGAGCCATCCAACCACCACCCCCTGGCAAGAGGTCACTGCAAAACTTCCCCTCCTCTCACTCACATCCATCTTGATGACTCTGTGGAGATGCTGCAGATTAGAGCAGAGCAACTGAATTATTCCAGCTAATGAGAACGTAATGTTTCATCGCCGACTTTCACAGCCACTTAAATCTATCCTTATCTAATTAATTTTGCAAAAGAAAAAGTGACTAGGCAAATAAACTCCACAATCTGACAGCTGTGATACTATGAGTTACTATTTGGTCAGCAAACAGACCAAGAGAGTGTAAGGGGGCCAAAGAGGAAAGGATTAAGAAATTATTCAATGAATGATTGACTTTAAACCAGTGCAAAATTTGGGGAGAGGAGAAAACCTCACAGCTGACCCACTTTAGCTCTGTAAAAGCGTCACCACTGCCATCCTGCTATTGAAAGGCACAGACGCTTATGAGTGGCAAATGAAAGAGAGCCGAGCTACGCAGAGCTAAGGCAGCCACAGCCCATCTCAGAAAAGCAAAATTAAACAACATTAGCAATGACCCATTTCCTCACTCAGCAGGGGACAGCCGAGTTAATTTGGCACTGGAGGAAACACGCTGAGGGTTTTCCCACACAGAGATTGCTCTCTGCCAACACTTCCACTAATCCACCTTGCCCCGGAATGGTTGACCATTCCTGTTTAAAGAAATAAGTGGGGATTAAGAGGAGGAAGCTTGAAATCCAACTGTATTGATATTGAAGTGCGAGGGAAGGCGAACTGCTGAGAAAGAGGGATTTGCTCTGGAAAGAGATGCAGAGCTGCTGTGGGATGGGGAGTTGTACAGAGGGTGTAGCAGTCACACCTCAGTGATGCCCTCACTAGCACGGGAGGATGCTCGTTTGGGGGGTTTATACTTGTTTTTTTATTTTTTAAATAGAAAAAGGATGTCCCTGCCTGTTCATCTCCAAGGGAACAAGCTCAAACGTAACTTTAGCCGCACAGACAGACCTTTCACTTGTGCTGCAGGTAAATGCTTTCACTTAAGCAATCTAAACGGCAGTGACAGCAAGGTTGGACTCGATGATCTTAAAGGTCTTTTCCAACCTGAACGATTTAATGATTCTATGACAGCTGCTTCAAGTGTTTGCTCCCATCTTCTCCCCCTCACTCCCCCCGCCACACTTTTACTTACCTAGCCTACATCTACAGACATTTGTATCCTCTTTGCTACCACTTCCACTTGCCCACTTTTTCCCCTATAAAATAAGAAGGCAGCCCCTCCGCTGATGCCTCCTGGCAGAGATCTTTGACTGCAATCAGAGCAATCCTCATTTATTCCAGCTGAGGATCTGGCCCCAGGACTTCCAGCGCTTGAGCTGTAATAGAAGTAGAATCAGACCAGGCCATTACATGTTTGGGAGATGTCCAAGACACTTTCAGGTGCTAGAGAAAGCCGTGCCAGCAATTCTGCAATTTGTAAGGATTTTTCTTTCCCCGTCTGAATCAGAGATGATCAGTGTGATGAGTAGGGCACACAGAGATCTCATCCAGGCACTCTTTTGATTACCAAACATGCCAAGATCTGCCACAAGGTTTGGTTGCGGGGTGAGGAGTCCAGAGACATGCACCAGCCAATTTTATAATTCAAGGCTTACTTACATTCCTTTTTTTCTTGTTTTCAGTCCAAAAAGCAAGAGAGACCCCGTAAGTCAGACAGTCTGGTATGGTTTTGCTGCGAGGGCCAAGACCCTCAATATGTGCCATTTCTAGCAGACAGAGTCATCTTCAGATACAATTTAGTTAAATTTGAAAGGAAGCTCAAACTACACAAAAAAATCCAACCAAAGCAAACAACTGACACAAGAGACTGGTCACATTTTACATCCAAGCATCCAAAGAGAACTGGATTTTCATTCTCCCTTTCTTCCTTCAAATTGAACAGTTTTATCATGTTTTTTTCTACTTCTCCACAGGAATGATAGCCCAAGATGAGACAAAAGACAGACACCAGACATCACCAGATCACGTCTTGAACCACATTTTCAACAGCAACATGTAGTAATTACATTCAAGACCCTAAAGGGCTGCCTTCCTCAGTACACATGGCCCAGTCCCCAGGAGACTATTGTACAAATCTTTGGGGATAATAATGATAATCTTCCCCAAATACAGTTATGCCTGGAGAAGGGACAGGGTGCATCCTGGTTAACCTGGAATACTAGAACAGAACTACCAGGTCCTCTCTACCTGACTACTCTCACTAGAACAGGCCACTACTATTTGCTTAATAAAGTGTTTTGCAGGACAAACCAAAGCATCACAGGGTGACAGTGACACAAAAACCACCCTCAGCCCAAGAGCTGCATCAATATGTCCCTGCACACATGAACCAGCAAAGAGCCTGACCCTGCACACAACGACAGCAGTTCTTCCTCGCAGGAGGAAAACTCAGCCAAAGCCTGACAAATACAATTAACAGGTGAGGAAAGACACGTCCAAGAACAAACATGTTTATTTGTACAGTTATTTTTACACTAGGATGATGCATTCTGGCATAACTTGCTGTGCCCTCCATTTCTGTCCCTCTAGCACTCTGCCAGTCTCCCAGGAAGGCCAGGACCAGGAATATGGCTCTTTTTCTAAGCAATCTCATTTCTTTCTTAGTTTGTCTTTCTCTACTAATGTCTTGGGTTAACTAATTGAATTCAAGTTGCTTAATTGAAACATCTTGGGTTAACTAATTGAATTCAAGTTGAGACATGTTAAGTGCAGTGCCTGTCTGATGCAGCAGGAGGGGGGAAAAACCCCAAACAGTGAGTGTCAGAGCCTTCTGCATTTGTTGGCAGCATTTTTTTTTACTTTGACATGGATTAGGATCATCAGAACAGTATTATGAAGACTATTCAAATTTCTAGCCAAGAACGAGAGAGAAGATATTCCTTTTGTACAACAACATTTCTGTAAATTTTGTTTAGCTTGCGTGGGATACAGTTAATTACAGTAATCTATCAAACTGGCACAAGGTAGTATTCACACACAAAGTTTTTCCTGCAGTCAGAATCCTTAGTTTTATATGAGACTGGTTTGTGCTAATTGAATTTTCACTTGGGTAGATAAAATCTTTAACAACTCTGGAATAACTAAGTGCTCTTTGTTCAATGATGTGGATCAGAATGATTTACAGCACCTTTCACATAATCATGCTAATTTTGCTTTCATATGATTAATTAAAACAATATGTTCTTTCTTTGTAAAATAGAATTAGTGCACCCAAGGAGACAGGTTTTATTGCAAACTTCTTTTTCTGGTAATAAAAGCAATTTTCACACACTACCTTTTTGGCAAAGCTAAATAAACACGCTTAAGTGGGCAAGGAAACTGCAGCTGGGGTCAGATGGCTCCATGGAGTGCCACCAACAGGATTTGCAGATTGCACCAGGGTGGTTCAGTGCTGTGAAGCAGAGCATGGCCAGCAGGAAGCTTTTGGGATCTCCAGGCCAAAGTCTCTACCCACTGCCACGGTTTTCTCATAGGCCATCTCCCTCTCATCACACCTAGAGCCAAACTGAAGGACATTCCTGTATCAGCACAGGAACTCAAATGCTGAAATGGATCATGCCTGTGGTCCAAGCTCTGGATGCAGCACATCCCTCTGGAGCAGGAGATCTGACTGTGATGGGCACGCTGAGCCTGACCCGTGGGAGGGATGAGAGGGAGCTTGACAGGGCACTGCTCTGTGTGTTGGGTGCCAACTTTACATTGTCCCTTCCAGGTTTTGTTACTGTGCCTTGGCAGGATTATTTAGATCCTCTTCTTGAGGTAAATGCTGATGAAATACCCCAGATAATGAGAACTGTTAGAAAGTGATGAAGTGGATCCCATGGGGGACTCTGGAGGGGAAGCAGGTGCTCTGGCTGATGGCAAAAATTGAAGAGGAACCTCAAGAGATGCTCCAATGGCACCAAAGGGGTAATTGTGCAACCTGATCCAGGAGAATGTAGATTCACAACCATCATTAAGAGCAACCATGTGGATGGCTAAACTCCCCACACAGAGCACTCAGTATTTACCTCCAAGGGCTCCCTCCTGTCTTATTTCACTTCAAGTCTGGATCAAGGTGCTGCACCAGAAGGGTTACCCAACTGAAAGCTTCAAACACACTGAGGTATCACAACTCTGACTACATGCCTGGATCTAAGCCTTCTTTACTGCATGAAACAGTGAAGGAAAGCATATAGTGCTGGGTTTCATAAACCAATTTCAAAAATTCTCAATAAAAAGTTTATTTTCATCTGTCAACCCAAGATCTCAAGTCACTTTGCCTGAAGCATCCATGTGCACCAGCAACACGAAACCCCTCAACTGTCAAATGTCACTTTTCAAGTAGTTAACCCACCAAGCAAACCATACAGAGAAACCTGAATAGAGGCACAAACACAAGGAGAGCGAAGATATAAAATATAACTGGTACTGAAATCTAATACCAATGCTAAAATGTAGCTGCAAGTGCTGCACAGAAAACAAAATACCTTCTGGAAAGCAACTGTGAAAAATTTAGGCATCAAATAGAGACAGCCCATCAGCAAGTAAAGGAACTCAAGAAATCAATCAGGTTTAGGACAAGCTGAGTGTAGATTGAACAAGCACAACCACTGGTGAAGGAAAAATGAGCGCTCCCAAAGAGCCTAGAAAAGGCACCCTCTCAGGAAAGCAGTGCAGTTGATATGGACACTGAAATGGAAATACTTAAACCCAGTCCTGACTCCTATAAAAGACTGATGCAAAACAAGCCAGGAAAAACAAATATAAGGAAAGGTTTTTGCATCTATGTTTTTCTGTCCCTATCAAAGAGTTTCCAAGGACTGTCTGATTAAAGGACCTTCACTACAACCTCTGCTGTAACTATCTCCATACCTCAGCTTGCTTTCTCCAGCAGGCAGGAAGGTGGACGGTTATTGGGAAAATTCCTGCTTCTGCAAATAACTCCTCGTGCACACGGTCGTCTCCAGGGCAGGGGATGAGCAAACCAGAAAACTGCATGTGACAGGCCACTAACTGCACTTCATGGCAATGCTCAGGATGTAGTTTGACTGCAGTCCTACCAGGCTCTAATTTAGGTGTCACGACTACTTCTCTTCAGTGCCTGATGCACAAAGAGGAGCCCTGGCTTGCTCCTGGTCTTAACCTCTCTGTGCGCCCTGCAGCTCGTGGGATACAGCAGCTGTGGCAGCCAAGGCAGCTGCCCTTTGGTCACGTATCTTCAGTGCCATTGTATAAAATAAAAACTGGAGAAGCAAGCGGAGAACAGACCCATGGGCTGCTCCTGGCTCAGCGTGGCCGGGACACCAGCACTGGTCTGTGGAGAGTTGCCCAGATGAACCACATGTACTCATAGAGTTATTGGTGGAACTCCTAATTTCTCCTTTATTGATTATCATAGGCCTGGTTATATACATTTGTCAGCTGTTCACAAGCCACTTTGTAACTTATGATTGGATAATAGCTATTATCGCACGTACAGTAGTTAATACGGATTGGCTATAGCTAAACAATCATGCTTTTTCTTAATTTTTTCTTATGGTTACATGCTCCTGTTTTCCCACCCTGTCTTCCTATCTTGTTATTTTTCTACCAGTTACTTCGTTTCTTCTTTCTTTTTTATTTTGGATAATCAAGGTTGCTGATGCCTGGGTTGTGCACATTCCAATGAGCAGGTCCCACGAGAAACTGCTCCCAGTATCCATTTTCTCTGAGAAACTGCTCCACAATGACTGAGACCTGGGTTGTGCACGTAGCTTAGCTCTGTCTGTCCTTGCTCAGAGAGCCAGTCGGACACCACGGTCGGTGTGTCCATCCTCTCTGCATCCGCCACGGCCCTGCAGGAGCCCCAGCAGCCTGGGAGCCACGCTCTGCTGCTCCCCCACCCATGACTGGCATTCTCTGCTTCCGTAAAATTAATTTGATGACTGAATTAAACTAATAATTGCTTCATTTCCAAGTATGGTCTCTGGGTGCATTTGGCTTAGAGCATTCTCTTGGAGTTTCTCTTGGGAGGTGCCAGGGTGATCCAGTTGTATTACTTATGGAATCTGGGCTAATTTAATTAATTTTTGATGGAAAGTGCTTGATTTTGCAGACGGTAGCTGTCTGCAGGGCCACACACAGTTGCTGATATCTTTTCACCTTCCTCTGTGATGCAAGAAATGATAAAGGGCCCAATTAATAAAGTCACCTTGAGAAGGAGACCTTCTGTTAGTGGGAGAACCAGAAGTGATTCACCATTTGGGAAAATTCTGGTTTCCTTATTTCCATCCTATCAAACACTCACCCACTCACAATATGCCTCTTGAAAACAACTGAATGCTGAGGGAGTCCATATGTCCACACTTTCACAAAGTCTTTCAAAGCAAGGTAACAATTAGAAGCATATTTATAAATGACATCCTGAAGTCATGCCCTTTCCCTCTTTTGCCAGGCATCACCTCCAGTTCCACGTGCTCCCACTGGACCCTGCCAGCCCCACACAAGGATTCTCATCCCACATCAAAACTTTGGGGACTTGAGTGCTGATAGTGCAGAAATAGCTCCAGAGTAAATGACAATAAACAGTTGTTTTAAAAGTAACCTGTGCTGTTCAGACAATTAAATCCCATTTTCCACTCATCCCTAGCCAAGGGAAGAGTCACAGACCTCCACCCAGGAGCACCACACGTGCAGCTTGTGCTGCCAGCAACGTCCAGAGCAGCCTCAAAGTCATTGCTAGGGCTCCTAGCAAGGTCTCTAAGGAAGGCTGCTCCTCTCCACTCTCTGCCTTAAATTTCCCCATGGAAAAGGAGAAATACTTTTGTTTCTTGCCCTCCGTCTTGGCTACCCCGATCACTTCTTCCTGCAAGTCCAACCACTGCTCGCTGCAAGTACGCACAGAATCCAGTCCTGCAAAGGACCAGGGTCTCTGATTTCACAGGGATTGAGATACCAACACGGCACAAGCAAAAATTGAGCCAGTCAGCATTTCATGGTAAGTGCCCTGGCAGCAGGCAGAAGTGAGGTGGAGAGTATCAACTCATCCCCACAGCTCACAGGAAATCCTGACAGGCACCTCAGTCTGCAGAGCGTGAAACACAACGGTAAAGAAGCATCTTGGAATTTGAGATTTGCTCTCAAGGGCAAAGTGTTTGAGTTCTGCTGAACCATGCTCAGCTTTAAACAGCACGGAGAATAAGGAGCATCAGCTCAGCTGCTTTCTCCAGAAAAGATACACAAGATCTAGGTCATTGTCTGTCAGTAGTGAGGAGGAAACCTCCCCAGAGAAAATTAGCCAGGGGAGGAGGAGGAAGTTTGGAAGTGAAGGTGGAATAGTTTTGCAAAAAATGAGGAGGTAAGAAAAAGCTCTCCAGAGCTCTGAATCATCCTACAGATGAAGAAAATAGTGGATTTTAGTGGTACTGTGAGATGCTGAGCGGTCTTAATCCCCCTCCTAAATGTGGACCAGTTTCTATCATAACTCACAAAACTATTATTTCCATTTAAATATCTATTCTACAGGGGCCAAACCACAATTTTTAAGGTTTTATCCCTCAAACTCTCTCAAAGCACTGAAGGAAGGAGTAGAGAGAAAGAGAGTGGCACACATGGAACCATGCCCAAGGGTGGCCTTGGAAACTCGGGTGTCCTCTCCTGAGGCACTGTGATCTGCCAGGGGCTGCACACACATCAGCAGAGGGAGTTCAGGATATCTCCACGGGGTTTGGTGCCTCCACAGCAGAGGGTCTCACCACGAAACCCTGGCAGCAACAGATCATTTTTACAGGCAGTTCTTTCCTATGTGTTACAGAGTCATGGAATGGTTTGGGTGGGAAGGGACCTTTAAAAGCCATCTAGTTCAACCCTCCCACACTCAGATCCTTGAGAGGAGCTTTCATTCTGGACATTCATTTCTATTAATGAGGCTCAAAGCCTGAAAAATCCAAAGCCAGAGGAGTGAACACACACCCTCAGCAGCATCCACACACACTGACAACAGCCAGCCTGGTACCTCGTGACTCTCCTTGGGACAAGGGAGGGCTCGGAAGAGAAAAGCTCGATCCGGCAGCGCTGACGTTATAAGGCCTCCAGTACAATATTAAATTAGAGGCTTGGTAGTCCCTCTAGGACCACCTACTGTTATTTGTAATACAGCTGAGCTACACTTAAAATGAGGACTTGGGAAAGGAATAGACTACTGTAAAAAGAATTAATTTTCTGTACTCCAGATCAGAGCCACAGCACTGAAGCGAGGCCTTTGGAAACAAATGACCAGAAAGCAATAAACCTATTAAAAATAAACTTTTACTGCACCAAAAGGGTGAAATAGTGACCTGTCAAAGGAATGGCACCGTTAAACAAGCATGTTTTCTGTTTTGCAAATCAAAGCAGATTTCCCAGAGAAATGGATCTTTTTGGAACAAATGCTTCCTTTAGGATTGGGCATGTTGGAACTGCAGTTTGGCTTTACAGCATGGCTGTGCACTAAGCAGACCTTTACTAGAGCACAGAAGTTATGGGCGTAGTTAATCAGGAAAAAATTAAAAGATGATTATCAGAATAGTTAGGCATTAAAGACCTTGAGAGAGAATGTCTGGCATGGAAAATGCTCTGGAGCTGCAGCTTTCAGTGCATGGTGGTGGCCAGTGCCTTGAGCAGGGGCCCAGACCCTGTTTAAAGGCGAGTGTCCCTTTTCCCAGTGGCTCTGGCTGCAGCCTGTTCCTTGCCACTGACAGCTGTGGTTTGCACCTCTGGTGGGCTGCAGCGAGGGCACATCCAGTTTATTCCAACCTCTGGCCCCTGTTCCCTGAATTTCAAGACGGAGATCGACCACTTTCATGTCCTGCCATAGGGATCTCCATCAGGTTACACAGGTCCTGTGCATCGCCTTTTCTCAGCCCCATTGCTCCAAAAATATGTGTACTTTTATAAAAGTCCTAAGGTTTGATGACAAAAAAGGTTTGGATTTCTCCCAGCCTGATGCAGACAGGTCAGCTATTCATGACCCACCTATGCAGATGATGGTCAGAGTTTTGTACCTTCGAAAACAAACAAATCAGGCATTTCTAGGAGCTGCAGTTCTTCAGGAAAATATCAGGCAAGGACTTAAAGTTAAAATGGCAGAACCAGCAATGGTTATGTGTACCCAAAACACACCCATAATGGTGAGAGGGAAACTGCCTCACCCTCAGGCCTCGGAAAAATTCATCCAAACCCTGCAGTTGTCCAAAGTGACAAGGTTTTATTTACCTAAAAGAGATGTATCCGGATTTTGATGAGCTCTAGCTGCTTTTTAATCTATCACTCAGGGAGCTGCTCTTGCAGGGAGCATTTGACACTGAGTGAGAGGCAGCAGTGCCTGGCAAAACCTGACCTGCCTGTTTTCACGGAGGCTGTGCTTGAGCATCCATCAGGTGTGCTGCGCGCACAGCCCAGCCAGACTCTGCTCTCTGGCAAGTTTGGCAGACATCACAGCACTGTCTCTCACTCAGAGAGTGTTTTTTCTTCTCTCACTACCCAGATGAAGGAGAAACTCGAGGAGACAGTCATCCTTCCTCCTCACACTGCTTTTGCACTTCACAGTAACAGCGTCGCTGAGCTCTACAAAGTCTCCATCTTTTTCTTGCTCTGAATGTGGTAAGAGGCAGCAATTTTATTCCACCTTTAATAACACAGAAACTGGCATTTAATTTTTAATGCTAGCTTAAAACCCAGGAGGTTGCTGGGTTTTACAGGCAAAATCAATCTCCTCTTGGGTCATTTAGAGAGTTCAGGAGTCCAACACCACTGCTGGCAACTAATCCCTTCCTCCCCCTCTTCCCTCCTCTCCCAAACACACTTTCAATTTTGCTGGACTGAAGGCAGGGGTAAGATCACACAACTGGCCAGGCTGCTGGGGTACTGCAGGGGCCATAAACCAGCAGGAATTAAAGCAGGATATGCACGCCAGGTTATCGAGCCCATTTCCTGGCCAGTGCAGTTTAGTGGCCCACGACACATTCCCCTGTGCTTTATCTGCAGCTCTTGAACAGAGCTTGCTACTATCTCTTTCTGGTCACCAGGACTTCGCAGCTCTTAGGGTGACCTGCAGGCTGGTTTGATCCTACCTGCAAAGGCTGTCTTGTCTAAGAAGGAGGAGAAAAAAAAAAAATCCAATGTATAAAGGAATAGATAAGAACATATTCCTGCAGAGGTGAGTCCCCGAGGTTTTAGGGTTTCATGCACTACCTGCAAGTTCACCCGCCTTGTGACATGGGTCCATACCACCAGTGTTTTAAAACCTACTTTAGAGAACAGACTGCTTTTTTTTCTCTTTGGTTCTTCTAAAGGGAAAGATCAAGAGACTAGAATGGAAGAGAGGAGGGGGGAGAAAAGCCACAAATAGGATCAGTTCCAAGAATATCAGCTACTTGTCAGCTCTGCAAAATAGCTGTTAATTTATAGAGGAGAAGTGTGCAGGTTCTTTCAGAGCCATACGTCAAAGCTTTCTCACTATGATACCTGGCTTTATTTGGCCTTCATATCATGGACCAAATTGGATTTCTCTGGTTCTGGATAAACCGCACAAGGGGGATGTACACTGTGATTTATTGCTGCAAGTGCTTAAAACGCCTCCCACTAAATTTGTGGTGACCTTATCACACTATTAAAACCTGAAGTAAATAAGTGCACTGAGTAAAGGTTAACAACACTGCAAATAAAACAAACAGCAAACAGAGGGGAGGGGAGATTCTCACTCCCATCACTGGCACGATCCAGGGAATGAAATTGCTGGATGTCCTGGCAGCAGCAGGGAAGGGCCGGAGGATGCAGAGCCACGCAGAGATAAGGAATGTGGTGTAACACCTCCGCCCAGCAGCCCTGCTCTGACACGATCTCACCTCGGGAAGCCCCTGGATGAGGATCCATAACCAACAGCATCCCTCTGCCTCCAGCACGGGCAGGGCACACGCAGCAGCACAGAGGCTCACAGGGCTCCCTCTGCGCAGGGAGCCTGCATCAAAGCCCAAAACCACAGGAGAGGACAGAGCAGTAACTCCTTAAGCAACAGCTCTGCAGCCACAAGAAGATCCTTTTGAGAAAAAAAACTTTATGCAGCGGTCTGAAGAGAGAGTAATCTCCAAATCTCTCTCAGAGTTTTAAACGAGAGCTATTTTCCCTGTAGTGATTGGTTTAGGTTTACTTTCTCAGAGACCATGCCCAGGTCATGGCTTCTGTTGTCTCTGACAAAGATTCATGAGTTAGCAGATATCTGAATAAAATTCATATCAGAAAGTAAAGGAGCACTTGGAGAAAAAGGGGCAAGGGGAAAAGATGCAGACACTGATCCAGAGAAAGAAAAAGAAACTTTTAAGCCACTGATTGGAAGAGATTCCTTACTGGTGTGTAGAGGGAGATATTCTCATCTCCAGGTGCTCATTGTTACAGCCAGATTACAAAGTTTTCTGCAACTCAGAGCATCAGAACACATCTTCCCCACATCAGAACTCTAATAAAAGGCAAAATTTATCGAGGGGAAAAACATTTTTCATTAGAGATCCCCCCCAAGAAGCTGTTTTAAGTCCTCAAGACAAAAGGAGAAAAAAAAAAAGGAACCAATTTCTTAACGAAAGTTGAAGCAAGTTTTGTCCATTTGGCCTCTGCAGCTAGAAATGGTTTTTTTTTAAATTCCAAAATAAATATTCATTTCCCATTTCATGTAAGCATGAAGTTCTGAAGGTTTCTCTCCAAACATTAAACTGTTTGAATATAACACTTAGTACTCCCAGCCTCATTTTCTCTCTGATACATCAGCAAAGGTGAGTCAGGTCATTAGAATCTCCTTCCTTTTTATTCCAACAGCAGTTGTGATAATAAATTCGTTATTTTCATAATTGCTCCATTATGATTTAGTAATAGATTCACATTAATTTCAAAAGTCCTACCATGAGGCATTATCCAAACAAAATAAGAAACAATTAAAATCAAATTTATCTAAAATCCTATTTAGAAGGCATTATCCAAACAAAATAAGTAATACATAGCATGAAATTCATCTAACACCCTATTAAAAATTATAACTTTGAGGCCAAAGAAACTATTTTACATAAAAGCATACAAGATAATCGACTTTTTCTGCTGTGCTCTTGAAGCAAGAGCTGGTGGCCAGTACTAGGGCTAAAACAAAGAAATGCTGGGCAGCCACAAGGGCTTCACACCCCAGGGCTGGTCCCAGCAGCCCACCCAAGACCCCTCCTCTCACCCAGGCTTTCTCACCCTCCCCAGTAATTTTCCTTTAGGAATTCACAGATTTATAACACCAGTACAAAACTCACTTTTGCCAGGGCAGCCAGGACTCCTTGGGACGCTTCTTCCTGCTGCCTTCAAGTCTCCAGGTTAAGAAATTCCTCTTCTGGAGCTGCAGGGAAGCTCCGTGGGTGGTGTTTCCTCCTGCCAGCCCCATCAGGTAACCACAGCCTCACCTGGGCAGCTCCACACCCCCAGAGCCCCCACCAACAGCTGTGGGGGAAGCTCTGAGCGCTTAACCACAAACCCTTTTCACCTGGTCTGACCTGGGTCACTCACTCAGGAGCAGAGTATTTCGAGGAGAAAAGGTTTTTAAACCCAAGGAACCTGATGCTCCCGTGCTTTCCTTGCAGAAAGCACAGCAGGTTATTGTTTGTTCCCTAAGGCTCCCAGATCTTTGTCTCAGCATCTACTATCTTGAATCATAAACTGCTTTATTGTTTGCCACTTCAGGGAGCAGCACATAGCTGAGCCCTGCCTTGGGCTGCTCTTTTCAATGTCCCTCCATTGAGCTGTAGCCAATTTTAATTCAAAATCCTCATAATTTTTTTTGGTTTTAAGCATGTGTTAAACGGTTCTTGCTGGAGAGATGTGTTTTCTCAGCAGTAATGGAACTCGTATTGATGCAAAGCAGCCTTCTGTGTGACAAATATGTGGTAACCTTAACGTGTTTCTGTATGTCTCAATAACTAGGTCATATTCAGCATTAAGGAAAAATGCTGCAGATCAGATTGCTGTCTGCCATGCCCCACAAGAGGAACTCACAGCATCATTTTATATGATTGGCTTGATCTCAGTGTCCAGTTTTACATTTGAGAATGTATGTCCATGGTCAGAAACATATTAAAGCAAATACGTAACTCCACCCATCGGTTATCTCCTGTCTCAGCCTTCCTGAAATGAGTCATTAGCTGCATTTCATCTGTTCAGTTCCAAAATCCTCAAATTCAGCTGCAAAAATGGAACCCCTTTGATCTTAGATTGCCACTAATTCATAATTGATAACCCAGTCTGGAAGGAAAGGAAAAAAATTCGTCCCCATTAGTTGTTCCACTTAATATGTTCTGGTGCTTCAATTATGCAAAACCCAACTCTCAGGGCCTGACTGCCTTCCAAAATGTGAGCCAATGGGGGAAAGAGAAAAACCCAGATCGAATTATTCCAGCTGTAAATCTTTGTAATAGCATAGATGTCACGAGAGCAATACTCAACACTGAACAATTCTGTTTGTTTTCCAAGTTGTTCCTTTGTAGAATTCCCAAGGCATCCATAAATGACTCCAGAGGGCTCAGTGGAGGACTCAGGACTTGTTCTCCCTCACTTATATTTTTTTGGTCAAGTCATTAGGCTGTGAGTTGTAATGACCCTTTTTGGCCCAAGGCACTAAAAGCCTCCGAGTAATATATGACCTGGTAAGTGAGTAAGCGAGGAGGAATAATTAACACAAGTCATTATGCTCTTTATTTTGTAGAAGAGAAACTGTCACTTCTTTCTGAAGACCTTTGAATTATAAATGTTTAGAATGTGAGCACCGTGAAGAAAACAGCAGCGCAGACACCAGTGGGCCAAAGCATGTTTTTCTGCAGGGAGACTGACAGAAGCAGGACTACACAGCAGGGAGCTCAGCTAAAAAGGCACAGATGCCTGCAGCACCTCATGAATAACCAGCAATCAAAGACATGGATATGACTGTACCTGTGTCCTGTCACCCAGCAGCTTGTTGGGCTTAAAGAAGAATTTTTGGACCTGCATTTCTCTTAGACAAAACTGGACAACCACGCAGCAAACTCCCAGGAATCAGGGGAAATTAAAGCCTGCAATTGCACAGGTGCGGTTCAAGATCAGGAGGATCACCTGTTCAGGACATTTCGGTTCCATAGTTCTCCAGAATTCACCCACATTAGCACAAAAAGAAAAAAATTCAGTTTTATTTTCTACTGACTTGGGTCAAGTGGCTGATGGACTTCATGCTCTAGGAAGGTGGGAACTCCAGGTGGGAGTTTTCCTGGAGCAGGGCCAGGATAAGGTCTCTTTTCTGGAGGGCACCACAGCTTTTCTTTTTCAGCTGCTTACAGGATCTCCCCTCTTCCTGTCACTGACTTTCTATAAACTTCAATCTCTTCCACACTTGTCCTCACCTGTCAAACCTGGCTGACATCTCCTGACACTGCTGGGAAGCCTGGGAGATGCCGAGCGCAAAGGCAAGAGCTTCCTTTCTGTAGTGAACTATGCTAAAGAAGAACACAATTATTTTGCAAGAGAAATTCACATCTGCTCTTTTCTCTTATGTACAGTGAGTTTCCTACAGTGGCAGAGTAAAGTCAAAGGCTTAAGGCAAATGGAGGGAACATCTTCACATTGCATTTATTGCCAGAATGTGTCAAAGTCATCACATAAACCTCCTTGCATTTTCTGGTACATTTTAAGGGCTAAGCCATTAACCTCTTACAAGAATAAATCTATAGAGTTGTCCAGGCTTCCCTTGCTCTGTTATTACTTCCCTGTCGAAATCCTCTTCCTACTTAGAAATTGTGGGGTACACTGTGCTCTTTATAAACAGACAGATGCCACTTGTCCTCACAGACCACCCCCTTTCCCCTCTTTCTTTGTCATGTGCTGCAACACACCTGCTGTTACTTTTGCGCTCCTGGTATTCTCATTGTCTCCCAAATTTCCTCTTATTTCTCAAGAGAAATACATGCCTCAGCCTTACACAAGTCTGTGAGAGCAGGAAACTCTCAGCTGGCTTCCTCGGGCAGTGCAAACCCTTCCCCAGCCCTGTCCTGTGGGTGGCAGAGCTCTGGCTTTGCTGGCAGACTTTGGGGATCCCTTCTCGTGGCCAGCAGGACTGGGACCATTGATCCAGGGCCAGTTCTTGCCTTGCATTTTGCCTCTCCTGCTGCATGTTTTCCCGTTTGTTTTTTTTATTTTTCACAGACACCTGGCAAAAGAAAAACAACCCTGCACCTCACAGACATTTTAATAATTCATATTCAACTTCAGTCACTGGAAGTTTAATAAAAAAGTACTTATTAGAACACAATCACTTCTTCTTAAAGCGGGCAGTTTTTAGGAATGAAACCACAATAATTACCTGTAAGAATATGTATGAATAACAAACATTCGGTCCTCCTGTTTTCATTGTTTCATTCATTTGCATGAAAGACTTCCCCACTGTTCCCCTTGCCTCTGTTTTAGCAAAGACTTTGCTTTTAATTGGACTGAATATTCAGCTGGGTTCAAACCCAAATTTGTATGTAAAAAAGCTACACATAGCAACCAGCTCATCCTGGAATCCATTAAAAATAACAAGAGGGATTGGAATGAGATTATTTCAAGAGCTCTCTTGCATTCACAGGAAAACAGATTTATTGCACTTGCAGAGAAGCTTTCCCAGGCAAAGGAGATGCAGGTGATAGCACTGAGTCCTCCTGCTTTTTCCTCTTGTCCGCAAAGCAAAACCGTGAGGATTTCCAAGCTAATTTCATCCCTGAAAGCCAGCTTGCCATGCGCTGAGAGCCTGCTATCAACACTACCCGTTTCTGCAGCCTCTTCCCTTCAGCCCTCCCCTGGGAAGCATTGCAGGTCCCTGTGAAATTCAGCCTGGCACTAAATGGAAGCAATGGAGAACACTGCACAAAACTAAAGGGAACCAGACGCTGCTAAGTGGCAACTACACCAAAAACACCTGCAAGAGCCAGGAAAGCAGGTCAAAAAGCTGACTGACACCCCCAGAGAAGGTAAGCCCAGCAGCCTCAGCACCGTGCTGCAACAGGGCGGTGAGCACATCCTGGCCACCCACCCCTGACCCAGCCACCCTCTCACGGGGCTCCGGTGAAATTTGGGCTCACCAAATAAAAAGCAGCGTGCTGTCCTAAGAGCACAACACAGCGCCAAATTGCAGCTTGCCACCTCAGCTGCCACCCCTCTGGGAGGATGCAGGCTGTGTTTTCATCCCAGGGGAGGTTCTTTACTTCTCTCACGTAAAAAAATAGCTATTTTCATAAAGAGCCTCTTTCCCACACTCCCACTCACAGCAAGAAAATGGAAAGTGATCCAGAGACTTTGGGTTTCTCCTTCCAGCTCTTGGCAGGGGAAATTTTCAGGAAGAAAAAGAAACCCTGCTTTAACAAGATAATTAATTGTTTTGGGGGACATGTGTTGTGGAACTATTGAACGGAAGAGAACATGGGGGTAAGAAAATTTTGACTTTCTCAACAGGGAAAAATAATACCTTTGTAAATCAGAGGCACACACACCCTGAGGCTGTAGCTGAATTTTTGAAGGGCAAGTCCTCTGCTAAGACTTTCCCCACTGGCTGCCCTGCAGTGACCTCATGCAGCAGCCCCTGTAGAAGCCTTGAAGTCCCCATCTCCAAAGGCACAGGCTCGGATGTGCCTCCCGAGGAGCGTGCACATTTAACTCCAGGGCTACAAACACAGGCCAGGTGAAGGAGCAGCATGTTCTCCTGTGTCAGGTAACACATGGCCTTTCAAGCTGCTCTTCAAAGCAGAACATCTTCCTTTGGACCACGGAGCCACAGGCAGCTCCAGCTTAGGGTACTGGGGAAAGGTTTGTGATCAGAGGGGCCCTGATTAGAAGCCCCATTAGAAGAAATGAAACAGGGTAAATTTATAGAGGTTTTGAGAACAAGTTTTACTGACTGCCACACACCCTTAAGTGCTGAAAGTCTGCTGATCCCAAAGGTCTGGGCTGCTAAACAGAAGTCACGGGAGCCAAGGAGGTTTTCTTTGAAGCCTTGCTTCTAGTTGCTTACAACTCGCAGTTCTCAAACTAAATGAGCTGCAGTTTGGTTCTCTGTAGATAAAGGTCTCACATTTGCACTGTACCCAAAGAGCTGCCAGAGCTCAGTCATTCCTCTGCACCACAAAGGTTCCTGTAGGAGTTCATCACTGTAAAGCACAGTGGGCTCTTCTGGTGAAAGGCACAAAGTCCCACGTTTTCCTACAGATCTCACATCTCGAGTTTATTTGCTGTTTTTTTACCTAAGAGCAAACTAAAAGGAACTGAACATTAGTGTGGCTTAACAGAGCTCTACCCATATTCCTAATTCACTCTTCTTGCCAACCCAGGAATGGGGGGTGAAGCATAACCAGGAAGAATACAGTTAACAATATTAGCCTTGGCTTCAGCAAGGTCAAGGACTCACGTTTCACCTTCATTTTGATAACCCCCATGCCAAAACCAGAAGAGGAAAGAGACATTTATTTCACTGTCCTGGAGTTCATTCACTCTGTTTCGTAAGAGGCTGTAACTCTGTGTTTCCTGCTAACTCATTTTCCCTGGTGCATTGGCAGAGAAGCATGCCAGGCAAACACAAAAATCCCAACAAAAATACTCCCCATGTTTGGATCTAACCTACTTTGGGAATCTCTGGGATGCAGAGGAAGTTGAACTGGCTACCCAGTTCCAGCTGTGTAAGAGAGCCCTGGCTTCTTTTTAAGCTTATTTATGTACAGATCAAACAAACAGACTTCCAAGCGCTTTCATTACCTTTGATGCCAAACTTTGATGTCTTCACCATTTACAGTAATCATTTTTATGTGCATTTAATATTATTTTTTTAGTCCAAAATGCTATACATAAAAAGACCAACTTCATTTAAAATATGCAGCATTTTTGCTATTTGAAAACTCTGCATTTTTAATTTGTTTCTTATCAGCAGAGTACTTCTGGGGCAAGGAGAACATCAAGTTTTTAATGCCTTTCAGTTGATTTAAATTAATATTTTATGTTTTTATTCAAAAGAGCTGGCTAATAGAAGGGTGCTGACATTTTCTTCACACTCTTTCTCTGGCATGTGTTATATGCAAAGTAATGGTTATTTCTTAAATGTTTGGTGCTTTATTCCATGATGAGTACCCAAAAGATGACACTTCCACACAGTTTAATGCACTTGGATCACTGCTCAAATGCCCAGGCTGGGTAGGAAAGGGACCCCAGCCTCTCAAGATTAGGATTTATATCATAATATATCAAACCTTTGTTTTAGAGGCAAACACCTGCCTTCGTGTGCTTGAAAGCCCCATCCCCTCAAAACAACAAAGCAGGGAAGTGTTTCCCTCCCTGGTTCTGTGTCTCTGCTGAGCTCTTTTCCAAAAACATAGAAAGCCAGAGAGGTAAGAGTGAAACTTTTAATCAAAAGGGGCCTGAATGATTTCTATTGCATTTAATATCCACTTCATCACTGTCTCTAGATGAAAGCGCTGTATTGGATTCCAGAGCTGACAGGAGTGGTGAGGCAGAGGACAGCCTTCAGCTGGGAAGCTGCACCCCTCTCCCTTTAAAATCAGTGGAGGAGGAGAGTATCTGAAGTTGCCTTTTCACTGCTGAATGCTTCCCCTCCCTTTACCCCAGCAGCTCAGAGGCTGGTAGAAATCTGGTACCCGCAGGATGGAGCTCAGAGAGGAGTCACTGGGGATGCTAACTCAGACTGTCCCTGCTACAGCTACCACAGCCACACAGGATCTAGAAATGTCTGGAAAACGGGGGACCTTAGAGGAGGACTGTAATCACACAGCCAAGTCCCATACAGCACAGGCTACTGTGGTGTTAGCACCACATTTTTACAGAAAAAAATTATTACTGCCATTATCCGTGAGGGCAAAGTACAGGGGAGAAAGTTTTCCTGTCTAGGGCGGATGAAGGAGGAGGAGAGCAGTGAGAAGAAATCATCAGTAAAATAATTGGCTGCCTGCTTTGCACAGTTGCCACAAAATGTTTATGCTGCCAGTGCCACGAAGGTGTTGACTTGCCAAAGTCACAGCTGTGCCAAGGAACTGTCAACCAGAGGGGCTCCTGGTGCTTTTCACCTTGTGGGTATATGAAGCAACCCTGGGTCTTCACCCCTATTGCCCTGCTTTGCCAGGAACCATATCAGAAAGATTTATTATCAACCTCCTTCTGAAACCTAGGATTTTGGCCCCCACGATTGCTATCAGGAACAAACGTAACATCTGAAGATATCTCTGAAAAATGAAGATAGGGTACTGTGTGATAAAGGATCTGAATTAAGTTTCTGGAGGTTTTTTTATAAGTGAGTAATAAGTTGGAAGCTTCTGTGTCAGAGAACAAAAGACCTGTTGTTTTTCCCTGCTGTAGATAGAAGGAAATGTTAATATCTTATATTCAGGCAAAATGATACTGAGTTTATTCCAGGACTGTGCTGCAGTGGAGTAGAAATGTCACTTCATTAAAGCAGTTTAGTTTGCTTTTCCACCTCATTTTCCAACTAACTTTAACAAAACACAACTTGAAGAAAGAAGGATGCCTTTGTTTTGTATCAAAGCAGACAGATGTAAAAAAGAACTCCTAAGATACCCAAAAGTGGTTAACTGAGCACAGGCAGTCATTGCAAAAATTCCATCAAGAAGCCTCACTTATCAGCAAGAAATCATATTAAAGAAGGGCATGGTCTGGGAAGGAAAGACATGCACCACACAGTAACTTATTTATATATTACATACGTAAAGAAAGCTTCTAAGAGCACACTCCTGAGAGCAGCTGCAGCTCCCTGCAAGTCCCTGCTGCTCTGGGGGTGGTGAGCACACTCAGCACACGGCAGGATTTACCTCTCATGGCTATCTCAGCCCAAAGCCAAACTGTTAAATGAATAAAATCCCTGCGTACTACATCGGGACATGAGAAGATTGCCTGCGTTGCTGAGAGATTATCAAGTGAATAAATCTAGCATGTGATAGATAAAACAAATACCCATTAAAAATACAAATCTCTCAACACTAGGAAGAGAAATGCATTCCCAGCACAGACTCTGAAAGCCTTCAAAAAGACAGGCATATCCAGCATCAGAACAGATGGACAAGATGAACAGTAATTGCTTTCCAAGCATCCATCCCCACAAAAGCAGTGAGTACAGGCCCCCTATAGAGACAGATAATAAGAGCAAAAGAAAAATGAAGAGTATCTTTGAAACACCTCGGACTTGATGAGAACAGCTGGGAATTTCTGCTTTGAAGTGTGACATAGTAGAGACAAGCGCAGACATTTCTGGCTACTCAGCCAATAGTTCAGTTGGTATTGCCTCAATCTCAGAAATTTTCACTGACTTTCGGAGGTAAGAGAGGTGTAACTGCACCAGACTTCAGATTCTTGCTCTTGACTCCAGTCAGCCCAAAGTAAACCCAAGTTTCAAATAATTTTGCCCCTTCCCTTCACTGACTTTGGAATCCACCTTCCCCTCCTGAGGGCACCTCAGTTCTGGTTGTTTCACACTCAAATTTCTCTAGATACACCTTGATCTAGAAGATAAAAATTGTCTTCCCTCATTCACCTGTCAAGAGAGAGGGTAGCAGCACGAAGCTTATTATTAATTATTTAATCAGCCATTTGTGGGGGTTTCTGGGCTTGTGCCAGCTCTACCTTCAGAGTTTTCAGGCACACACAGTGTCAGGGGAAGGACTCCTGTGCACTCTCCCAAGCTGTTCCATTACACCTGATTTATAGCATGACACTACTTGTTCTAGCCCATAACCTTGAGCTTGTAAACTACACAGGGGAAAATTTACTAACTACTGAGTTCATCTTAATGCACCGTTGGGAATCTTGAGTGGGGAAAAAAGAAGGCAAGGAATTGGGCATCCAGAGGAGCTGGTTTAGAACAGCAGTCCTGGACTGGCCCAGTGCAGTGCATCTCACTCTGCCTTCACTTACATAAAGTTTTAATTTACACGGCCAGCATACAGTAAGGAGTTTGTCTTGCTCTGAAGGTGATAATCAATAGGAGAGTTGTAGACATATTTCCCAGCTTATTAGCTGCACACATGGATGGAGCTTCCCACAACAGCATGTACAAATGCCTTTACTCCACTCTTGGCTGGCACCAGAGTTTGATTAATAACAGAAGCCAGAAAACCGGTTTGCAACTTTTCCATTAGGATAGCAAATTGTCACCCACGTAGCAGACAATGTCCTAGCAGCAAAGGAGTCCTCGTTAGTGTAAACAGAAAAGCACTGAGAGCTGGAACTTGGGTGCCACAGCTCCTTCACCATGCAAAGCTTGATGGCTGCACTGCTGTGCAATACACACAAGCACCATCCACAGAGGCAGCAGGTATTCAGATGCTCTGCCCCACGTTTTGTCTGTTTTCAAATGTATTACACAGACTTTAAGGTTAATTTCCTCAGCTAATACTCTTGATGAGAATGTCTAATTTGCCCAAGGTAAAGTGAGGTTCTCCTTGGCTTGTTCCCTTCAATGGCAGCCTGCCCTCTGTATTAATGTACAACTTCCTTGAAACAAGCAGAGAGTGTTGATGTTACAGAGCAAATACAAACTGAGCTCTCATTCACTGACTGAATCCCAAGAGATATCTTGCTCCTTACTTCAGTCTAAGTACTCAAAAGTCTGTTCCTGAAACTCTCGCCTCAAGTTATTTTTGCCATGCAAGGCTCCAGCAAACAGCAACTTGTGTGATTATTTCTGTCATTACAGTCTCTGACTTTGTTCAGCTTTTAATTATTTTAAATTACATGGCCGAAGTGCTGCTGGATAGATGTCATTCAGCAATAAAGGCTTGTTCTTTGAAGAGCCTGAACTAGGGCCCTTTTCAGCAGGACTGCAGCTCATACGCTGGGGAATGTCACACTCTGTTTCTGTGGTTCACTGAGAACATTAGGAGTAATCTTATTTGTATTCAAAGCAGAATGGTGTTTGCAAATTACTTTCCAGCATCCCAGCAGTGGATTTTCATAGGGACTGGCAGAAAGCAGTGATTCCTATTGTTCCTTTACTCCAGTGGCTGAAGGATTTCCCAAGTGACAGCACAGTGCAGACGAGACAGGGCTGTCACACACACAGGATTTGCACTGCACAACCTTGGTCGAGCCCAGTTCACACCAGGTACAGCAACAGAGCAGAAGCACTGGGCAGAACACACCTGTCAGTGCCCAGGTACCAGCTGAGCCCTAATGCAACCCACCTCACCACAGCATTCCCAGTACAGACCTGGCCAGAACCAGCAGCACCCAACTGTCCAGTCACTGACTCTCCCACACTCTCATTTATCTTCTGTTTTAGAAGAGGCTAATGATCATCTTATAACTATAATCATGAGCCTTTCTTACGCTACCTTCGATGAACTACCTCATCAATAACTGCCCATGAGACTTTAAAAGGAAAAAGCAAACAAACAAACCACACACATCCATAAAGATATCAGGCTGCCTGACTAAAGTACTTCTACTTTCTCACTGGATACTTGAAAATCTTTATGAACAAGCCCAACAGCAGGTTTGCAAGTTTTTCCTCAATTAAATCGCACATTGTTGAGCAGAGCTCACTTCTGCTCTCTTCAGATTTCCCTGAAGCCTCCCTACACCTTCACATGTACCTGCTCCTTTATATATTCGTGTACCACCAGCACAAACACACACCAGTGGTGAGTTTACAGTGCCCCCAGATGTTACTCATGAAATCAGCACCAAGTAGAGGCCTCACTGCCTCTCCCTCCCTTCTGGCAACAGTTCATTTTCAAACATTCTTTTGTAATAAATTATCTGCTAAAGGCTTGTTGCAGTTAGCATGGAATATTGGGTCTGAATCTGTACCAAATGCCTAAGTGAGGTGCAGATGTACCAGTTACCAAGAAAGCACAGTAGAATCAAACTTCTAAAATTTATATATATACAGTTATATATAGAACTTGCCAGTACAGAGCTGTATCACTAGATCTTACTGAACTGGAAAAGGTTTGGGTTCCCAGCATTCTGACAGACCTACCACAGAAACCACTCCAGACATTCTTACCATCCTAGCAGGGAAAGGCAGGGACCAAGCCAGTTCCTCCCCTCACCCCATCTCCCATCACTCCTGTCAGACACAGCTGTGGAGCTTCCTCACCAGCATCATAAAGATCACCTCTGGGTTATGCATGTTTAAGATAGCAGAAAATACTAGTAAAGAATAGAAAAACACTAAAAACATGTCAAAAAAGGACTTACTGTTTTGAGGAAGAAAACAAGCATGCCAAGCAACAACCTTGCTTTTTAACTGAAAATTTTTTAAAGCCCAGGTCTATTTGTTTAAAGGAGTTTCAGTGCCACCTGAAAATCAGAAAGAAGCTGGAAAATACATCAGTCACATTCTCACTTCTCTCCCTGTCTGCAGACTCATAACAACAGTAATGATATCTCTAAGGATACAGCCTTCTCTGGAGGTCCAGAAAAGATCTGAAGCAAAATCTACAGCATGCAGGTGAAATAGGTACCGGAATAAAATTGCTAGAAGCCAGGTTTTAGATATTCAGATGTGTCTAAGTGTAATATATGTGAGTGCTTATTAAACTTGGATTATTTTGTGATTCTTTAGTCTTCTCCCAGATCAGTGATCCTCAAAAAGATTATAAACAATTCAAGTTTGCTACAACTTGCAAGAGATTCACTCTGACAGAGGAGTTTAAGGGCAGCTGGCAGAGCCCAGCACAGCTGTTTATCACAGTACAACAGAAACAGTTCTTCAAACACACATCAAGGACTACAGAGATAGAGAGTTTTATCAGAACACACCTTTCAGGCAAGTTACTAAATCGTGGCTTTTCAGCAAGAAATGTGTTTGAAAGTGCACTGCAGAAAACCAGACTGCAAATAGGCCTCCATTAATGGTACTGAGCTCCCAATGTGCTTCTTGTGTAACTTCACCAGCCCCTAATACTCTTTAATATCATGAGACCCTTTCTTTGGTAGCCAAAGAAATCACTCTGTACCAACCTTTGTTAAGACAATAAAAATTTGTTTCCTCACAGGAACTGTCCCTTTGCCATCATACAAGTACTGGTCAAAGTAAACACGTGAAAGAAAAGCTACCACGGGTTGGTGTGGCAGAAAGACCCAAATGAGGTAAGCAATCCATCTCCCACGCTAATGTTCCCAGAATGGAAAAGAAAGGTCTAAATATCAGACATTTGCATGGACAAGCAGCTGCTCATTCTGTTTTTATGCTGATGTTCATCAGCTCTGGCCATCTTGATTTGAGAATCTGAGTGAAATGAGATTCTCCCATTAATTTCAGTCTTTTTCTCTGCAAAGAAGTAATGATAATGATGCCTTAATATTATAGCTTTTATATATTCGTAATCCTGCAATTCTTTAGTGTATAACTCTGAGCTCCATATAGATGGTTAGCTACTGCTTTCTCATTTTGGTCAAACACAACAATTCCTCTCTAGGCCTGGGAATCAAGGACACCTCACTGTCTCAGGCCTGAAGAAATGGAAACAAAAGTGAGTTGGGGGGGAGCAAACTTGGGGTAAATGACTTCATTACCTGAAGCTGTAATTGAAAGGTTAGCCCCCAATATGCAAATGGAGCAAACCCATAAAAGTGTGAAAACCCATGACCTGTCATCCAATGTGCTGGATGTAGCCCCTGGGGGGCTTCATCTGCCCTAAATGTACCTGAAGGCCCTTCAATAAATATAACCACACGTTATTCTCTTAATTTTGTCTAGCATCTGTTTTTAGGTAGCTGGATAAGGCATCAATAAAAATGGGATTGTTTTCAGAGAACTGAAAGCCTGATTTGTATATGCAACAAGCCATTCCATATTAAATCCATGGAGTGTTTCATTTTCTTCAACATTACAAAAGCAGCTTGTTTCCAGACAGTGCAGAATTAGTTCACTCTTCACCAAAACGAGCTTTTCTCCGTATTTTGCGTGTCACCCACAATGAGTTTCCAGAGAGAACAGCCTGATCTCCATGCCCGTATCAGATTATTAATGCCATGGGCAAAATCCAAAACAGTTTGACCATGCTGGAAGTTTTCACTGCCACTTCCTCTCTGACAAACTAAACATTGCCACCTACTGACTGCCAAAGCCTGAACTTCCAAGGATTTTTTTCTCTCCCACTCCCACACAATGACACAATGCCCAAGATGCACAACAAAGGCTCTTACAGCCCAGATAAACCAAAAAATTGGTGTCTGATATTCTCAAATATTATTGTTACTTGATTTTGTCCACTGTTACTTGTTTTTTTTCAAATGTTGTAACTACTTTTAGGTGTCAAATTTTAATTTGAGGCTTCATCTTGCAACGTGACTGTCAAGCACACGGTTTTACAACAAAAGGCTCACCATACATAACACAGATGCCAAGCTTTAGAACAGCACCGTGTTTTAGATTTGACAGTCCAAGGTCCAGCTTGAATGCTGTGGTCCAAGTAACTCAGAAAAGGTAACATCCGCTGCGCCAAGATTTTTCCATACCCATGGCTTGACAAATAAAAAAAACCCTATGATTGTGTTCACATCATCCAGCTCCAGCAGCACCAAAGAAATAACTAAAGCACGATTTTAATTATTCTTTTATACAATTACATTGCCCAACAAGAGATACCTATACAGCCACGAAAGCGTGTCACAGTGTATGAACGAGGGTTCTGTTCCGCAGCTGCTGCACGTATTCCTTCGCTTGGTCAAAGCCAGTCCTTGGTGGCTCTGGGGGAGGAGGAGGACCTTCCACCAGCTTCACAAAGTAGTGGCACCTGCTGATTTTCATGATGCCAAACATGCCCTTGCCGTGGCACCGCACCCGCTTCACGTAGCGGCCCCTGCCCGTCAGCGACTCCGCTGAAGGAGAAGGAGAGGGGAGAGAAGATTATTCACTCAAAAGCAAACTGCTACAGCTGCAATAAAACACCTTTCTTGCCAGGGTGTTTTTCATGGCTGCTTCTAGAAAGTTAATTCTACTCGGGATTCTCCCCTCCATCTTTCTTCTGTTACATTTAGCAGATCGCTGCTACAGAGGAGCCCGTGAGCTGCATTAACGGCTCTTCGGGAGCACCAAAAAGGTGAATTTAGAAAGCAGGCACACGAAGATAAATATGTGGTGAAGGACAAATCACACTGAGCACTTACTAGATTATACAGCTCTTCTGAAGGTGGTATTCATTTCACTGCCTTTCAGTAGTTTGTCTCATGAATTCCTGTAAAGTCTTACAGACTTCATTTTCCCTCCTTTCTCCCTTTATTGCATTCATCACAGGTATTTTCATTATCTGCACATCCAGTCCTGCACTAGCAGCTGAGCCTTCTTGTGGCAGAGGCCTGGAAGGCTCCAAAGAATTCTAATCAAATCTGCTCTACAGTCCAGCTGACTTTAAGCTTACAGGGTCAGCTCAGAAAAATTTATTACCATGCTAGACAAAATGACTATGTTTTTCTTGGGCCTAAAACACCTACTTGTAAACATTTCTCTAACATTTTTCTAAGCTAAAAAACACTTTAGTCATTACAAGCTTATCTTGCAAATCATCTACAGACAAGTCTTTTTATTAAGAAGTTTACTGTCAATACCCATTTACTTTTATACTGTTTCTGATGGAAGTTTAACTTTGATCCTGCAAATCAAGTTGCACCAGCCACAGACAAAGCTTCCAGCATCTCTGACTGGCAACATTAAAAACTGGAAACAGTGTTTGCTTCCTGTTCTCCAGTCTTTCTCACTCATGTCTAGCATCTTCCTCTCCAGGACCTTCTGTTCAACAGGGAGCAGAACTTCCACTCTCAGATGCATACATCCATCTTAAAAATGATGCAAACACATGCCTTTCATGTTTTGGTAAAGTTAAGTTTAGCAGAAACTGTCCTCTATTCACTTCTGCTGATTTGAAGCATCAAAATCCTATTAAATAGAACACATTGTCATAGGGTAGGATAGATTAGGATGACATTTTTCTCATGCACTACATTTAAAATATATACCTATATGTAAATTTGATTTGAATTCCACATTGTGCTTTCTTACAGCCATTTCCTGTGCTTCTAACAGAACCTGTAACAAAAGGAAAAGAAATGGAAATACTGAGAAGGAATTTAAGCAATGCTATTTCTTATCTCTAGATAACATGGAAGACATTGAAAGTTTAAGTCAGTTATAGAAAAAGCATTTTATAGAGATAAAAACTGTTAAAAGACAAACATCTTTTACATAAGGAAGTTCCTTGCATAGAAAGAAAAAGCCTCAGGACAATTTTATTACATTTTTGGGGAGAAAAGAGAGTGGAAAAGATAGTTTCCACCAGCATTTGTCAGCCTTCCATCCATGGACCTTTGTGTAATTAGACAACTAGAAATAAATTCCAAGGTGGGCAAAATGAACTGGCCCATTCACTATTTTCAGCTAATACAGGACACTTCTTTGCCATTATAATGCCAGAAGTCAACGTTTCAGCCAAGAAAATGAGTAATTTGAGAATCTTAACAACTACAGTGTATTCAAAGCTTTTGTGCCTTTACAGAACTCAGTCCTCTCCTTAATAATATCCTTCATCTCTTATAGTTTAACAACCAAAGCACACAGATGTAGCAGCCATTAGTGACCAGGATTCTGCACCATTTACCACGAACGTAACACCAAGCACTGTCAGAGAGGACACCCACACAGAATTTATCACCATGACAAATTAAAACAGCCAGCACAAATGACCCCAACATATTCATAAGTAACAACAGGACATGACTGCAATGAAATTATGTTGTTTGAATGTGCTCCCAACAGGCTTACTTGAAACACAAAACCCCACAGAAGTAGAAACACCTCCAAACTTCTGGTGACAGGTATTGATTATAAAGTTTTCTGGCAACTAGGAGTGTTAAAGAATACTGCTACTTACTTCTTTGATCACCTGTGCTCCCTTTTTGTCACTGAATTCCAACTGAGCAAGAGCCTGATCAATGGACATTCCTTTTATCTGCAATCAAAGTGTTAAAATCAACTTCTGTATTTACAAATATTTCCCTTCTCTTATGCAGAAGACATTACTTGAATTATGCTGCTATTATAAAAACAGAAATACTGTAGTTTCCTTAATTGCCATTTCTTCAATGTAATATCTTACAGCTAAACCAAACTACAAACAGCCATTCCCTCCCCAGATCCATGCTCATCCCCAGGACTCTGTTAGAAAGATGCTGATTAAACTGTGATTGAATGAGGCTGTTAAGACAAATACAGCAATTAAATCTTCCATTCTCTCAAGCACAGTACAAAGTACTCTTTGCTTACCAGTTTTGCCAGATACCACATCTTATCTTTGCTGTATTTTATTTCCCTCCGACAGTGATATATTTCCTAGGGGAAAAAAAGGAGTTAAAGGATGAGTAATTTTGCTGTAAAACAGGAATGGAGCATCCATGTCTGCTCCACAATCTACGTTCTTACTAGGAATAAAACAAGCATGGCTCTGCCTACTATGAGAACAGCAAATCAAGCACAGCATTGACATTTGATACTGAAAGCACTAAAGAAAGGTGCTGGAGCACAGGAAATTTTAATAAATCTTATGACACTCAGTTTATAAGCAGAAGTACCTGAAAAGGATAATCAGAAGGTTTAGCACCATCTTTTCCTCTCATCCTTCCCACCTTTAGAAGCAAAGACTGACATGTCCGTTCAGCCTTAAAAAATATTACCCTGCTGTCAACTCAACTTACTGGGAGAGCAAATAAACAATATTACCAGAATGAACTTAATTAGTCCTTCAGAAGTGAAGAGGGTTTCAAGTTTGACTGGCACAAAGAGCTGCCTCCACAGACCCATTTAACATTACTCCTAGCAGGGACCAACACCAGCTGGTAGAGTCTAACAATACAAATTTGAAAGAGATGGCACTCTTGATAAACAGGTAAAACACTGATTTAATAAATGAGCCAGTCAACAGCTGCATTTTCACACACACTGCATCAGTCAGCACAGTCCACAGCAGGGATTTCTGTGTCCTAGGCCATAATGTTCACAAGAGCAATCACTAAATGCTCATGGCCCACAAAATACATGCCTAAAAAAAAAAACCATTTCTTTTGAGATGTAAATACTTTTACTTTGGTGAGCAGTGTGTCTAACAGAAGCCACAACACATTAATTCCCAATGAAGAAAAATTATAACAATGGAATTCCAGAATATCAGCTCTTGACAGTACAATTTCTACCTCCTTGTAGTTCAGAGACTCCTGCAAACAGAGGATGGGCCTCTTACAGCTTGAACCACACATTAGGTGGGTGATTAGCTGCAAGCAACTCGAGGCTCCAATACAATTTAGAGATGGAAAACATTCCAAGTGATATTAACTTCTACAATACAGCCAAACTGAATAAAACCCTGAGCAAATAAGCTTTCAAACTAGTGCCTTGTGCAGCCACCCTGTGCAGACAGTGAGAATCTGTCCAGAAACTGCTGAACATTCACAGGTAGGGACATCCACAGGTGCATCCTTACAGCTGGTCTGCGAGGCTCTCCAGGCAGCTGTGGAGGGTAAACAATCCTGTTCTTTTTCTCCCACTTCCCAATTTTCTGCAGAGATGTGCTTGTGTGGATGCATGACAGAGGAAAAAGGCTACCAGCTGCCAGCCACCTGCAAGACAAGACCACAGCCTCAGCTGCTGAACACAGGAGTTCTTTGTCCCTGCCCAGTTTATCTGGAAAATTGTGAACTTGCCGTCTTGAAAAACAGAACCGAAACATTTGCCTTACTCGTAAAATCAAACTTGTAAAGTCCTTTATGGTTTATGATGAAATGCCTTTTTAATTCAACAACAAGCCTCAGGCTTCCTAAAGCAAGCCAGGAACATGGGTATAACATGAGATTTCCCATTAAGTGTCCTCAGATTGTCACACAAAGTCACAGTCACCTCTGTTCTGATGTTCTCATGGGGTTCAGGACTCACACAAAACATTTCCAAGGCACTTTCCATACTTATTTAACTTTTACCAACAACGTTTTTAGCAGCGAAAATTTCTAATTTTTCAAAGGGCTGAGTATCTCAGAGCATTAGAGGTTTATAAACATTGTGACATTTGAAAGGAGAGGTGTTCTAAACTACTTCCAAAATGCAATCACATCAATACAGAACCCAGACGGCTGATAGCAAAAAAATTAGTTTTTAGGCATTTTGCTCACCTCAGATTCTGAAAAAACAACCTACATTTTGCTGCCTGGATAAAGCAGCACTGGGCAGCCACTCCTGACTACAAGAACAGATGAGTTCAAGACCAAATACTGTGAGTTTTATTGAGCCTTGAAGGTCTTTGTGTGCGTGGCCAAGCTGTGCAAAGCATCTCAGACATGACAGGCAAGCAGAGCGTGCTGATTAGTTTCAAAAGGCCACTGTACACCACTGCTCACGTCCTGCAAGCAGAAATTAGCACAATACACACATTTCAAGGTCATGGAATGTTTTTTCAGGTATTTGCAGGGATGCAGCTGGCAGTAGCAGTGCTCCTACAGCACAACTATGGGATTCCTCCAGAATGAAGGGAAACTTCAGCAAGTAGGAAAAGCAGTGACTGGGGACAGCACGGGCAGCACATTACTGTGACCTGCACCACAAAGTCAGAGAAAATATGGATGTCCAACAGAAATAAGCAAGGAGAGAGACACCTCCACCGTGGCACAAGCTCTAAACACACAGAAAGACACCGCAGGGGCAGAGAGTGACCTGTTCCCCACAGCTCCAGGGTGCCAAGCTGGGCAACCCCAGGCCCCCAGCCCCAGGTACCCCTGAGCAGAGCAGTGCCTGTCCCACTGCCCGGGGCACCGAGGGACAGGTGACAGAGCCAGACTCACCTCTCTGGCCGTGCCCAGCTGAGGAGACCCCGCGCCCAGGCAGCACCTGAAAGGAGCAGTGAGTGAGGCATGAACAGAATCCTAAAATCACACAGAACCTAAACCTAAACCTTAAACCTAAAATCACAGAATGGTTTGGGTTAGAAGGGACCTTGAAGGCCATCCAATCCCAGGTTGCTCCGAGCCCCATCCAGCCCGGCCTTCAACACTTCCAGGGATGGGGCAGCCACAGTTTCTCTGGGAAACCTGTGCCAGGGCCTCGCCACCCTCATAAGGAAAATTTTTTTCACAATATCTAATCTAACCCTACTCCCTGTCAGTTTGAAGCCCACCCCTCCCGTCCTGTCACTCCAGGCCCTTGTAAATAGTCTCTCTCCATCTTTCGTGTAGGCTCCCTTCAGACACTGGAGAGCTGCAACTTGGTCGCTCCCAAGCTTATCTTCTCCAGGCTGAAAATCCCCAATTCTCCCAGCCTTTCCTCATACAAGAGCTGCTCCGTGCCTCCCATCAGCCCGGTAGCCCCCTCTCCAGCAAGACCCTCTCAAACCAGCGCCGCGTCCCCTCACCCGCGCCAAGCGCCCAGCGCGCCGCCATCTTCCCGGCCTCGCTTTGCGGCAGCGCCCTGGGCGGGCGCACACACAGGGGCGCGGTTTGCGACAGTTTGCGGCGGCGTGCGCGGCGTTCGGCGGCAACGCCCGGGGCACGTGGGGCGGCGCGGGGGGACCGGGGGCGATGGCGGCGGGGACCGGGACGGGAACGGGGATGGGGATGGGAGTGCGGGCGCTGCCCGCCTCCCCCAACTGGTACAGCAGCCGCTGCAGCGACGTCAGCAGCGACGGCCGCCTCTTCGGCTTCGCGGCGAGGCACCGCGTCTGCCTGCTGGATGTGTCCGGCGCCGCGCCCGCCTTTTACGGTACCGTTACAAGCTTCCCTCGCGTCGCTGGCCGCCCGCACTGTGCAGGGGGGATGTGGGGCCTCCCCGCCACCGGGAGCCCAGGGAGGGGGGAGCCGCGGCGCTTTGGGATCCGGGAGGTTTAGGAAGGCTCCGCGTGTCCCTTGACGATTTCTCACTGTCGCCGCAGGGGAGCTCATCGGGCACACGGACAGGATCTCCGGGTTCGCCTTTTGCCACTGCCCCGGGCAGAGCAGCCTCTGCGCCAGCAGCTCCGACGACGGGAGCGTGAAAATCTGGGAGACCGGGACAGTGTCGGCGGTGCTGGAGTACAGCCTGCACCAGGTGGCACCGCGGGGCCTCGGGGCTGGCGCGGGGTCTGAGGGCTCGCACACAAAGCACGGCGACGGTGCTTTGCCCTGAAGTGAATTTCAAACCTAGTGGAGCTAAATCCTTTGGACGCTTCTGGCGGGCTCTTTGTTCGTAGCCCGCAGCGCTGTTCCATCACCTTCATCAGCTGCTGGCTGCCGTCAGAGCCGCGGTGAGGCAGCGTGCTCCTGCCTTGGGCTCACTGCCGCTTCACCCAGCTCGCTTAAAATTCGCTCAGCAGGTGGCTGTTGCTCGCAGGACGGGCTGAATGTATATTTGAAGAGTCAGTGTGGCTCAGGAGTCCCCATCAGCAGCTACATCCATCCTCTAAAGCCCCAAAGACCTTACAAACCGAGCTGGTGCTGGGGAGTGCGCCCACATTGTTTTCTGCCTGTTCTGTGCTGGGTGGTGCTAAAACAGCTTTCAACGTTTTCCATGCTCTTTCTTCAGAACGCGATCTCGGCGCTGCACTGGTCGCCTCTTGTGAAGGACCTGATCGTGTCTGGTGATGAGAAGGGTGTCATTGTTTGTTACTGGCACAACAGAAGTGACAGCCAGCAGTTCTTCCCGGAGCCTCGGACAGTTTTCTGCCTCACCTGTTCTCCTCATCATGAAAACCTGGTGGCCATTGGGTAAATGCTCTTTAGTAAATATTCATTATGTTTTGTTTTCCACTCTTCTTCTGCAAGAATTTAATTGGGAGGTTTTGCTACGTGGTTGAAAGGTTTATTTTAAGAGGTTTTGGTCGCTATTCTTTTAGTTTTGGAATAAAACAAATTAGAAGTAACATTTAGGTTTTGTAAACCTTCAAAGATAAAGAAATCTGTAATGGTGTAATGGTCCAGGCTGGCTTCTGTGTAATAGGGTGATTGTGACCCTGGAAAGAGCTTGTAAATCACCTTGCATATTATTCCACAAGCATCCAAGAATCCTCTCATTAATTTAAATTTCTGCTTTCAGCTACAAGGATGGCATGGTGGTTATAATTGATATCAGCAGGAAGAGAGAAGTCGTGCACCGGCTGAGAGGCCATGAGGATGAAATACATTGTCTGGCCTGGTGCCCTGTGCCTGGGGAAGAAAGGTTACCTGCTTGGCAGGATGAGCTCCAGGGTATGTAGACATGATTAAACGGTTTGTGGAGTAATTTTTTAGTTCTTGTAAATGTCCTTCTAGAGGACTGAATTCCTTACAGAAGGTTTGTAAGTAGCTAAGCGACTGATAAGTTCAATAAAATACGTTCTGATACAAATCAAGGTAATTTTCAGCTCATTTTTATGAACCTTTGAATTTTAAAGGGTAATAACATGACTTCAATGATATTCAGCAGCTCCTTCAGAGGAAGGCAAAGTTCCAAATGGGGAGCTGACACAAGACACAGCCACGAAGAAAGGTTGTTACCTGGCTTCAGGAAGCAAGGATCAAACGCTACGAATATGGAGCAGTACCAGAGGCAGGAGTAAGTAGGAGAGAAACAGTAACAAGGTGTGGAATAGCTCTTGAACCAGAGCCTTTGTGTGCCTGAAGCACGGGGAAGGTGCTTAAAGCTGCAGATTCACAGGACTCCTCTGTCTGTTAGAGCATGTGGATGTGTGAGGTGCAGTGATGTGGAGAGCTGCTGGGATGAGCCACACGTACTTGTAGAGTTATTGGTGGAACTCCCTTTATTGAGTATTATAGGCCTGGTTATATACATTAGTCAGCTTGTTCATGAGCTACTTAGCAACTTAGGATTGGATAATAGCTGTTATTACACATATAGTAATTAATGCGGATTGGCTATAGCTAAACAATCGTGCTTTTTCTCTCTTCTTTTCTTGTGGTTACATGCTTCTGTTTTCCCACCCTGTCTTCCCATCTTGTTACTTTCGTACCAGTGACTTTGTTTCTTCTTTCTTGCTTACTCAAGATAGTCAAGGTTGCCGAGGCCTGGGTTGTGCACATTCCAATGAGCAGCTCCAGAAACTGCTCTCAGTGTCCATTTTCTCTGAGAAACTGCTCCACAATTACTGAAACCTGGGTGCACATAGCTTAGCTCTGTATGTCCTTGCTCAGAGAGCCATTCTTCTACAGTGCTCCCTCCTGGTTCTGCAGGTGTGATGACTCTGAAGCTGCCACCCACCAAGAGAAGAGGCGGCGCCGTGGATCCGGCGGTCAAGGAGCGCATCTGGCTGACTGTCCACTGGCCCGCTGGCCGTGCCACAGAGATCGTGTCCAGTGGCTTTGGGTAGGTGGGGCACTCAGCAGCCTGGGGACCAGCAGCAGCTGCACATTCATCTGTTGATGCTGAAGGAAGTGCTGAGTAGAAGAGACACCCCCCTTCTTCCTTCCTTTCCTATATAACAGGAGAAAACAGGCCAAGAGAGTTCAGATTCGACAGAATTACTTTTTGTCCCATAATTTGTCCAACAACCTAACTGAATATTGACTGCTCATAGCACTAATTGTGGTTTTGCCCGTCTGCTGGGAAAAAATGTCAGTTTTCAGGTGGTGTTTGTGTGTGTAGCTTTGTAGAGGCACTGGCTGTCTGCAGAACTCCTTACTTGCAGTACATTTGTGATACAGTCTGTATACAGCCTGTGTTGTTCTCCTGAAGTGAAAAATTCAAATAAATTTCAATTTTGCAGAGGAGAACTGCTGCTTTGGAATTTGACCCAGCCTGGCAAACGCAAGTGGACTCTTCTGGGATCTTCAGAAGGACAAAACCACTCCCGAATTGTGTTCAATCTCAGTTCTGTGAAGCACCAAGACAGAGAGCTCCTTTTTTCCATTTCAATGGACAGAGATGTAAGAACCATTTAAGAATTAACATAGAAATGCCTGTACTATGCAGTTTGAGCAAGTGAGAGTAACCCTTTAAGGGCCACAGTTTTTCTCTTGAAGTGGGTTAATTGCAGCAGTTTTTGACATTTGTTCTGAGCACAGGTTGTGTTGTGTTTCTGTTAGTTCATAAGCTCAACCTCTCACCGTGGTGGAGTGAATGCTTATGACATTCTGGACTTGAATGGTAAGCATTTAATGAAAGGTGTTTTCCACTTCTTTTCCTCTGTGTTTCACTTTTTAAAGGCCTGTTTTTCCTTCTTTAAATCATTTAATTGTACAAACTAATGCTGCTTCTTTTTTTTTATCGGGTTTTCTTTTCAATCTTTGGTCTTTTACAGGCAGCAGAGTGTCTCCTGTTTTGAAATTGGAAGAGAAACTTAGTAAAATATATTCATTGTGTCCTTTGCAATCTTGCAGCTACTGCAGCCCTGTCTGTGACATGGAATCTTCTGGGTGCAGATCACATCCTATCAAGCCTTGAATTTGACCCTTTGATTCTTCATTTCACTTCTGCTCTGTTTTTTTTTTTTTGCCTTACCAGTCACTCTGTATTTAACCATTCCTTGCTCTTTAAATATTCTTCAGGTGAAATGCTGGGATCTGTCAACTCTGGATTGCAGCTGGACCCTGCCCTCCCTTGGAGGATTTGTCTACAGCCTTGCCTTCTCCCCTGTGGACACAGGCTGCCTCGCCATCGGGGTTGGAGACAGCATGATCCGAGTGTGGAATACTTTGTCCATGAGCAATGTATACGATGTTAAAACCTTCTGGCAAAGCATAAAGTCCAAGGTTACAGCAGTAAGTGTGCTTAGGATTCCTTTTTTTTCCCCCTTTATCTCTTTTTCTTCCCCTCCATTTTTTTCAAGTGTGTTTTTCTCTCTCTTTCACTCTGAAGGTTTGTCCCAACTAAAATGAGATAAAGCCAAGTTGTTCATTTTATACTTGATTCTTTCCGTATACACTACATTTTAGAATCTGGCAACAAATTCTTAGACCTATTTACAATTCTAGAAGCTTGCATTTACATCTAGTGGAAGTAAGCTGAAGTCCAGCTGGCTGTTATGTTACTTTTTCACTCTTACCCTCCTTCATGGTTCTTCCTTGCTTCATCCATGCTTGCTAGGAAGTTTGACAGATACAAAAAACAATAAAAGCAATACAGGTCTCTTCAGTTGAGGTTTAAACAGCAGTTGGTTAAAAGCTACTGCCTGGTAAAATAGCTGGCAGCTATTTCTGTTTTCTAATGTAGGTATCAAATAGCATTTTAATGATTTTAGTCCATTGCATCTTATCCCATCATAACTGGAAGGGGGAAAGCCTTTGACACTCAGAGCAGAGTGATCAAATCAAGTGGCTGTGTTTGGAAGGGTGGGTATAGGTCCTTCCTCATTGGTTTCAGCATTTTCCTTTTGTTTATTATTTAGCAATAAAGTGATAAAGTGTTTGTGACTTAGGTCATGATGTGTCTCTTTCTATTTTTCCTGCAGTTATCCTGGCATCCAACTAAGGAAGGCTCCTTGGCTTTTGGAACAGATGATGGAAAAGTTGGCATATTTGACACCTTGTCCAGCAGGTAAAAAAAACAGCTTTCAAATTCATTAGTGTCTGATCCTGCTGGTATGTTGCCGTACAAGGGTGGTGTGGTCTTTCCTGAGGGATACCTTTACTGTTAGATGAGTAGGATTAAATTAAAATTAGTCAGACAGTTGGATTTTCAGTGCTTCTAAGGTGAACTGGCTTTAAGATAAACTTAAAATTGCATGAGCAGAGATCAGCTGTGAGGAGACATCAGTTCAGGAAGACTTCAGCCAGAAAGACATTGTCAGGGAAGGAGGAGCAGCAAGGAGGGGAAGGTCAACGGGACAATTGTGTTACAATTTTAGTAGTGTCCTACAGCAGATGTTAAAGAAAGCTTGGCTGAGCCATGGCTTTTAGAGTGTTAGAGCACCTGGTGTCTCAAATATGTTGCTTTGATTTTATCTTTTTTTAATTTCCATTTGCTGAAATCTGACTGCCCCTGCATCCTTGTCTTCCTGCCCAGTGCTAAGAATAAGCCCCCTCAGATCTCCAGTACTTACCACAAGAGGACAGTGTACACATTGGCCTGGGGGCCTCCAACTCCTCCTCTGACTTCTGGTGAGTCTTCCAGCACCTGGTGACAAAGCAGAATGTCCATGCAAAGCACACAGATGCCATGAAGCTGCTATTCCCTCCCTTCTTGGGAGAAGGAGCCACATTTGCTTGGTGGCAATCCTTTGGAGCAGCTAAGAGTGTGTTCTGCTTGAGGAGCTGTTCACAGTTTTGCAAGGCTACAGACTCGTGTAGTTTGTGAATTCTGGTACCTTCAGGAAATAGGTTTGAGTGGTGCCTCACACCTCTGGGCTTTCTTCAGGGTGTTACAGAGCAGGAACTTCACAGGCTTCCTGCAGTAATTGCATCAAATCAAATACAGCTTCCAGAGTTTCTGCCATTTGAGCTTTAGCTCTATTTACACAACTTGGATTTTTTTCTTTTAAGGACCAAAATTTAAAGGGAATTTTACTGTTTGCAGTGATTGCTATGAGGGATCTGTTGGTAGAAATGAGAGCCCCTTTCAAAAGGTTGTACTGTGAGAATTTCCTGCTCTGGACCACAGGCAATTGAAGGATGTTTATTGCTTTTGGAAATAAAGTTTTGATTTATAGTGGGAAGGATTAATTTTGTGAAGACTGATAAAGAGCAGAGTATAATTAGCTCTTTTTCTCTGTTGGATAGGAGAAGAAAGTGAACAGCCCTCTGTAACTTTATACAGTTGTGCTGGAGAAGGAATTGTTTTTCAACACAATCCCTGGAAGCTTAATGGAGATGCAAATGACATCAACAAAGTCATCAGAGACACCAATTCAATCAAAGTGAGTATGAATTTGGGGGGGTTTTATGGATTCATAGTAACCATGCCAGAGTTTCCATGGCCTTGCAGTTGTAAGTTTTTGATTTTGCCTTTGTGATGTGTCTGTAACAAAATAATTGAACCCTCAGTCTCCACAGATGAACTTCAGTGGCACTAACTGACTCAGACTAAACAGTTTATATATTTGTGTCCAAAGAGGGTGGTTGGTATTTTTTTTCTGCCAGTGTCAACATGGCACATCATTTTCTGGCATCAGTTGCTTAATTTTCTACACTGTCATTTACTTGGGAAAGGTAAATGAGGGGATAGAGTTTGGGTTTAAAACTGTGTGGCTGTTTAAAATAATAGGAGCTTTCCATTTCAAAGCACTCAAAGTGATATCCTGAGTCACGTCCTAGCTTACACCACGTGGTGCATCCGTGAGTTATTTACTTTAATGCCTTTAGTTCCCTTGCTTCAGCCATGAACTTTTTAAAACAAACTTTTCATTAAAAACAATCATGGTTTTGCAGGAGGCTGTTTCCATTTATACTGCAGCCAGTGCAGAGTGGTTGGTGATCACTGAGGATCTTCTCAAGTGTGATCAATCATTTCCTAGCTGAAAGTATGAAATAAGTGAAGTGGGTTGGATCTTCAGTTCTTTTAAGTCAGCTGGAGTCAGTCAAAGGGTATTGATTTGTGTCAGCTGGGTTTTGGCTTCTTCTTGAGTGAAGACTCACTGGGGTTAAGTGAGAATGTCACAGGCATTGAAATGATCGTATTTAGGCATCTAAATTGTAAGTAGTTTATGTCTGAATTAGAATGAATAGGGATAATGACAAGTAAACTTCAGTTTCTTTTGAGGTGTGAAAGAACTTGCTTGCAATGTCTGGTGCTTTCCAAGGAGTGTAAGGAGATGAAACATCCAGGTCCTACTGGAATCCAGACAAAACTTCAAAATATTTCCCAGAACTGATACAAATAATCATTGGTTCTTGCTTCAGTTCTTTCAGTCTTAATTGCTCAGGTTTATGTCACTGCTACAAAAGCAAAGGACACTTTTACGAGTTTCATTTTGCAAACTAATTGCAGCTTTGTCCAGCTGCCAGCCTTGCTGTGTTGAATGTATGTGAGAGAGATTTAGGATTTTTTGGCAATAATTGTGTCTTCTTTCTGCAGCACAAGCTGCCTGCACGTACAGAGATCAGCTGGAAACCAGATGGCAAACTCCTGGCTCTTGGCAATGAGGATGGGTATGTTCCACTTGTAGGTTAAGGTGGTGTCTGTGCTGATCTTGACTGCAGTGGTGAAGCAAAAGTGCTTCTTGTTGGCCTGGTTTGTCTCTGTTCTTTCACTGCTGATGTGTTTGACTCATGATAATACAGCATTCCCTGCTGTCACTCGTTGTAGCTGCTCCTGGCATGGAGGATCCCCATTATCACATTAAATTCTTTTTCAAGGATCCAGTCATGGTTGAAATGCACTTTTGCTGATCTGTTAAACCAGGGGTTGAGTTGAATCCAGAAAGCACAAACTCAGTTACTCTAATTCACGTGCTCCAATTCTGCTCATGCAAGATAATGAAAAAGTTCCCATTTTCACCAGCTACTGGAATTCTTACACTGTTGTTCTCACGTTTCAGCTCAATTGAAATATTTCAGGCACCAAACTTGAAGTTGCTCTGCAGTATCCAGCAGCATCACAAACTGATCAATGCCATTCGTTGGCACCATGAGCACGGGACCCAGCCAGAGCTGAGTTACTTGATAGCTTCAGGCTCCATCAATGCCACCATTTATGTGCATAATCTGAAGAGTGTTGTAGGTAACAGTTTGCAGATTATATTCCAAGTCTTGGCATCTTTTTTGTTTATTTCTGCTTTGTCTTTCTGGCCATACTTAATAATTTTCTTTTTTCTTTCAGAGAACTCTTCAGAAAGTCCTTTGACAATAACAGAGCCTTTTCGAACTCTGGCTGGGCACACAGCTAAGATCACAAGTCTTTCTTGGAGCCCCCACCACGAGGGAAGACTGGTGTCTGCTTGCTATGATGGCACTGCACAGGTATTGTCCAGAGCATCTCAGAACTGTATTTCAAATCATCCATTCCACAGCTGACTAGACAGCAAAACTTGTTTTTGTGAGACAAGCTATTGAAGTACTGCAGATTTACCTTTGGTAACCATCTGCTTGTTCTGGATACCTGATAGGCAGATTATTTTGTGATTTGTGAATTGATTTGTAAGTCCAGTCATTAAGGTTTTCATATTAGCACTTTTGGATCCTTAGAAAAGAAAGATGCTGTACAACTGTGTCAATGCAAACAGAGGAAGCCCTGAATTTTCTCCATTTGCATGTTGGTGTTTGAAGTACCCCTGCAAAATCCCAAAAGAGATTTCCACATGTAGGAAGTTCCTACATGTGCAAATCACGAAAAAATGCAGAGTATTAGGTGAAGAAGAAACTTTCTGAGTCATTGGATTTCTTTCTTGTTGCCAAGGTGTGGGACGTGATGAAGGAAGAGCCACTCTGCAACTACCGAGGGCACCAGGGCCGCCTGCTGAGTGTCCAGTGGTCACCAGTGGATTCAGATTGTGTTTATACAGGAGCAGATGATTTTTCTGTTCACAGATGGCACATCTCCAAGCAGGAACACACACGGCCTCCTCAGGGTGAGTGTATTCAAACAGATCTTTCCTCAAGGTGATGTTGGAGCTGAGAAATGAAGTGTTGCCATGTTGAAATGATATAACTTCTTGTGCTGAATTCCAGATCTGCCTCTTCCTCTTCAGGAGTAAACTGTGTCTAGGTTTAAATTGAGTGTCCTTACCTGGAAACTAAACGTTGACCCTGAGATACAGGCAGCTAATTCACCAAAATTGCCACCTTTTACAGGCAAAAAGAGCGTAGAATTAGAGAAGAAAAGAAGTGTGCAGCCAAAAGTCAAAGCCAAGAAGAAGAAAAAGCCTGTAGGCAAGAGTCCAGGCAAGCAGGATGCAAATGATGCCATGAATGGAGATGACAGCATGAAGGAAATGCTGCTGGAGGAAAATGGAGTGTCAGACCACGAAGGAGATAAAGAAGCTCAGGAGGCAGAGTTGGCTGATAAAGTCTCTGTGACTGGTAATAATCAAATCATCTTAGTTCAATGTTTCCCAGATTGTTCAGCCCTCAGAGCATCACCAAGTTTAATTTTCATGCAGATTTTCTCACTGTATGGTTTTATTGAAATTGTCTACTTGAAGGAAAAAGGCTCTGGAATGCCTTTTATAATTTTCTAAACTAGTTTGGGCCTAATTGTCTTTAGATAACAAGATTCTGGCCTCATGAACAGAGTTACCATGTTTGGCTTGAAACAATGTCATTTTTGATCAACATTGCTAAATCTTATAATACTGGTGGATCTTCATTGATGTCTCTTGACATTTCATTTAGCCTTCTGACAGCCCTCTGTTTTCTTGATATTTCCTTTCCCTAAAAAGCTGTTAAGTTCTATGACAAAGCAAAGCTTGGTTTCTGTATGTTTCAAAATTAATGTAACAGAATGTGAATATGTGAATTATTCTGTGTGCATTTCCATTCATTGCTTTTCCCTTTTTTAAATCACTTGTCTCCACAGTGTCCAGGGATACATCTTCATCTGCATGTGATTATTCTTCATTCAGCTTGCCAAAGCCTTTTGTGACCCAGAAAGCTGCTCCTGTGAAAAAGGATCCACCTAAAGAGAAACCAAGTTAGTATGTTTCAGGGATTTTTAACAGTCCTGTATCAAGGCAGAGTTCCCGTTTGAGACTTGTCTGACTGCAGATTCCCTTCCTAATGTGACACCAAATAAGTGCCAGAGAAAGAAGAGGGTGCTTTTAAAATATGTTGAGGAGTTCTGCTGTAACTGCAGCAGCAGCGACTAAAATGTGTCTGATTTTTTCAGCTCCTGATGCCTCTCTGAAGAAGAGGAAGCCTCGTTCTATTCTGCCCCTCAGCACATTAATGGATCACAGATCAAAAGATGAACTGCATCAGGACTGCTTGAGGCTGGCTGCATGTCTGAAAACTAAAGGTATCAGTATAAAACTTAAAATACTGAGAGGGTGGGTGCTCTCAAGTTCTCAGAATCAGGTGTCCAGGGACTTGACTTCAACCACAGGACATTATTTTTTTAAAATCCTCACCTTTATCAAAGAGTGTGACTAGCTGTGGTATCAAACTTAGATCTAAGTACTGAGTGTTGACCAACAAATTAATAAATCTGCTATACAGGAAAGAAAGTAGAAGACAGAAGTATTTGCCAACACTTGAGTGGTACAGTGACTTGGCACATTCCAGTTCCTGGTTTTGTATTAAATCCTAAATATTCATTCTTCTTATCTGGTTTAGATAATAATGAAGGTGTGTCCCCTGAGCTCAAGGATTGCATCCACCTGGGGCTGTTCACAGACAGGGATTCTCTGCACAAGATGATTGATATGGAAGGTAAGTGGCATAAAGAATCTGTCCACCGTAACTGTTATATTCAAGTAGAAAACAAATTGGGAAAAATGCTTGGGTTTTCTTTACTGTGGATTACAGTCTAGGATTAAGAATGCAGCTTTGTGTGATAAGAATATACTTTTTTTTCCCAGATAGTTTTTACATCTTTCAGGTGCAAACCTGCCATACCTCAAGCTTGAATGATTTCACTTTTGCCAAGCTGTTTTACTGTGACAAATGATGCTGTTGCACTCGTGCTGATGGAGATTGCGTTTGCTTCCAACAGGAAAGCACCACTTGGAGAATGGGCACGCAGAGCTCTTCCAGCAGCTCATGCTGTGGAAAGGAGACATGAAGGGTGTCCTGCAGGCAGCTGCTGAGAGGGGGGAGCTCACAGACCAGCTCGTAGCCATGTCCCCCATGGGTATGTTTGCTCTAGCACCACATAAGCTGGTGGAATTGGCTGCCAAGGGTACCCTCATTCTGGTGGTTCTGGACAGAAACTCAGGAATTGGTTCTTTGTAATACGATTAGCAGTCCTTGCAGCTTGCTGCTGGTTTAAATAAGCTTTTAAGTTATTTTACTGGCAGTGAAGTCCTGCAGTCATGTTCAAGCCTTAGTTTTGTCCCACTTCATTGAGTTGTGTTAGGATGGTTAAGAAATAGAAACTCATCTGGGGCAGAGAAGAGGTACATATTGAGGAAACCAGTGATGGTATCCCACAGGAATTCTTCCAGTTATAAAACTGTCTCCAACGGTGTTGCCTTCTCTTTTGCAGTTGGATACCAGGCCTGGGTTTGGACAGTGGAAGCCTTTGCCAAGCAGCTGTGTTTTCAGGAGCAATATGTGAAAGCTGCCTCCCATCTCCTGTCCATCCATAAAGTCTACGAGGCTATTGAGCTCCTGAAAGTGAACAATTTTTACAGGTTGCTCTATATTTATGTTTAGCACTTTGTCTTGGTTTTCTTGTGGGGTGGATTTGACATTTTGGTTCACTGTTTGCACACAGATTAACTTTTCTGTCTGATTTCCCTTATGTGCATTAGGGAAGCAATTGTAATGGCTAAGGCCAGGCTGCGTCCAGAAGATCCAATTCTGAAGGATCTCTACACCAGCTGGGCAGCTGTGCTAGAGAAAGATGGTCATTATTCCATGGCTGCCAAATGGTGAGTGTTACTGGGGAGAAGACAAAACTGGTTCCATGCCTAAAACAAAGAAGGTTCTTCGGTTTGTAGCAGTTGAAATCTGTTAACTGGTCTGGTCATTGGTTGTATAAGGTGCTTTCTGAGCTTCATCTCACTAAATTTCATCTAATGTAGGTGGGAAAAGAAGCTCCAGAGAGCAGTTCAGAGCAGAAACTCCAAATGCCATATTACAGTAGAGCCATCTCTTTCCACAGACATTACTGGAAGCTTTTGAAAACTAGTCTAGCAAGACTAAGATTAGGTTATTTACAAAAAGACTGAGATTTCCAACCTTTCCACTGGAAAGATGCAGTGCAGCAGTTCATCTTGAGTTTCTTGAAGCCTTGGCTAATATCCTGGTCATTGGGTTCTGCTGCTCCAGCTGGAGTGTTGTGACTACCAAAATGACTAATACCACTTGAAATATTTTGGCTGGAGTAGTGTCCTCTGCTTGATGCTGATTTCAGTTCTGGCACTTTTGTGGGTAATCACACTTGTGAAAGGATTTGCATGAAACCCAGAGAAATGCAGTAGGGACAAACAGCTGCATATAACCTTTGTCTCTTGAATCTGCTTCGTTCTGTTGCTCATCCAAGCCATGTGTGGTGTGCACGCCACCAGAGATTTCAGTCCTGACTTTAAGGCTGTGTGAGTTCCCCTTTGTAGCTTTGCATCAGATTGTTCACCATATGTCTATAGTAAACTTTGGTAAGAAAAAGCGATGAGAGCTCTGAGAACCTGTGGAAAATATGGGTTTATCTTCATTTGCATATCTGTGCTACTGTGTTGCTATACAATTTTAAAACTACTTTAGTACAAATCAACTTGTTTTGCTTTTATCTTTTTCAGTTATTTGGGGGCTTCCTCGCCTTATGATGCGGTTAAAGTGTTGTCAAAAAAGGGGGATGTAACATCCCTTAAAACTGCTGCTGAGCTTGCTCTGATATCTGGGGAGGAGGAGTTGTCAGCAGCTTTGTCTTTGAGATGTGCCCAAGACCTGCTGTTATCCAGGAACTGGGTGGGAGCTCAGGAAGTCCTTCAGCAGCATAAAACTTTATTTGTGAGTCCGGTCCTTTCCTTTCCACCTTCTTCAGTGTTGTCTCTCTCCAGATTAACTTAACTTGGCACCACTTCCCATATGTTAATAGTCCATAAGTGGTCTTTTGAGCTGGTTTTGCCTCAAAATATTTTTCTAGGAGTATATTGGAATGACCCTATGGAATGGTCATGGTGGGGAGGCGTGTAGATTCTGTGCTTGTTCTATGAGAGGTGGTAGAGAAAAGTGGGATTCTTATTTAAGTGTGTAAGACTGACCATGAGAAGAAAGAAGTGAAGCATTTGCTGTTTACTTAAAAGGAACAAATGAGCCAACTCTAAGTCCAGCTGCTGGGGCTTAAATTTGAGATTTCTTGTGGACTGAGAAGCAGGTGGCTACCTTGGCTTGCTCTGAGGTTTCCTTCTGACTTCCCTTAGGCTCTGTCACCAAGAAGCTGCCACCAGGCATGATGTTCTTAAGTCATTCTACCTGCTGTGGTCAGCAAGGGATTGTTTTTTCTGTTGCAACAGCTCAGTGCTCTTTTTTTTTCCTCCTTCTCAAAGGGACAAAGACTTGTTTTCTGCCTGAACGAACTGCTCTGCAGGTGCCTCAGTGAAAGGAATCCCTGTGAGCGAAAGAGCCCCGTGCCCCCCTGTTACCACAGCTGGGAGCTGGACAGAGAGGCCTCGTTTCTTGGCATGGTGATGGCAGTGTGGCAGAATGTGCTGGGCATGGACACCACCGAACAAGCCACACGTGCACAGGAGCAGCTTCGCAGGATTGAGCATCCTCCTTCAACCAGCAACACACACCCAAAGCAGGTAAATGGATTTCGATCTGTGCAGGCACAAAGCTTTACTTTGGCATAGGCAGTAAACCCAGCCACTCTGTGGTGTTGCACCAGCCCTTCCCAGGGAGCTGTCTGCACCCTGCTGCAGGATGGGGTTATAGTGTGGGGGAGAGATGATCAGCTGGGACAGCTTCGTGTAGCCATCAGTTTGTTTCTGCATTTGTTTCTGTGCAGGGTAAGAGCTGACACAGGGTGTTGGGGGTCAGCACTGCCACTGAGATGTGCTGGCTGGGAGTGACTGACAGAGCTGAGTAGTCTCAGCACTGATTCAGGGGTTTGTGTTGGACTGTTAGGGGAGGTAGGGCTGCTTGTTGTCAAAATCTCCTGGCGTTTACAAGGTCTGTCCATAGACTGGTGCTCCTGCAGCTCTTCTCTGTGACCACAGTGAGTCACTGCTCCCACTTCTCGTCTGTTTACTAAGACACAGGCAAGCACAGTGGCTGATTTTACAGCTCTAAGTGATGCAGAAATGCTCTGTCTCCTGCACGAAGGACACTGTGTAAATTGCATTGTCATTAAAATTGCTTTTGGTCAATCATGTGGCTCTTCCCACAGTGGTCATAAGCTCACACTTTGCAGTAAAACTATTAACTGTGCTCCCTGGTGCTTCCTGTAGGTGCTTTTCCATATCTCCCATGACCTGGCCCTCGCAGCCCTGAGCTGCCACTTGGGTACGTGGGATGAGGCAGTGAAAAGTATTCTTGGGGCTGTGACCCGCAGTTTTGATGCTGGGAATTTCACTCTGATGCAGGAGATTTGCAGTATCGTCCTTCCTGAGGGTAAGTCTCTCCTTGTGTCTCTCCTGGCACTGACAGGGCTCTTCCCTGCCTGCACAGCTGTGTCCATTAATGTTCCTAGGCTAAATAGTGTTTGGAAGCAGCAAGACATACCCAGATCTGTGGAAACGTGTGGAATTTGGCTAGGGCAAAGGCCACTGGGCAGTGAAAATTCCTGGCTGTGGAAGGAAGCTCAGCTGTGTCACCTGGTGTGAGTGATGCAGGAAACTGAGTGAATTCTCTTCTGTAAGGGAGATGGGGGACATTAGAAAGCCGTGTTCATCTCACAGCTACACATACTCCAACCTGTCCTCCGTTCTTTTTAGAGTATGCAGTGTGTTTAGTTTGTGGCTCTTTATTATGTGACTCTTGTGTTTTGCAGCTTGGGACCAGGGAATTTGCTGTAGCTGACAAGAACATTTTAGCTAGAACAGAGTATTGTGTTCACAAAGATGCCAAAGATGTTTCTGCTTTCATACTTCGTGTACTGCTCTGCCAGCATCTGAGTAAATCCCTGATTTGGGTTTCCAGGGTTTCCTGGTTCATTTACCAGATCTGCTCTTTGTCTTTGGAAAGTTCTATGAACTATTTGTAATCCTTTTCTCATTATTAGGCTGCGATGACCTGAGACACAAACTGGACGGCACAAATTCTCAGAGCATGGATGCCTGCAGGAGTTTGGAGGGCTTTGTGGCTTACAGAGTGCTCTATGACCTGTGGTGGAACCCACCCAAAGACTCCCTGGGCCTGCAGAAGGCTGTGTTGGGTCCTGTGCCGTGTCCCAGTGAGCAGACAGCTCTTGAGAAGAGTTGTGTTTCAGGTGACCCATGCCCTGAGGAAACAGTTCAAACTGCAGCTGAGATGGGTGAAAACCTCTGCAGTACAACCGAAGTTCCCAAGTGTGAGACACAAAGTGACTCAAGAACTGACTCGGTTGATGTGGTAGACAGACAGTCAAAGCTGAAGGCTTGCCAAGTGCTCCTTTCAGAAGAGATGGCTGCCTTGCAGAACACCCAGAGAGACATAGCTGAGGTCCAGGAGACTTTAGCAGAAATGATCCGCCAGCATCAGCAGCAGAGGAACAATCTCCAGGAAAACACAAATGGAAACACCCAGGGAAGCAACCTGGAACAGAGTTCAGAGACTGAATCAGACAAACCCTGCTCTGACAGCAACCAGATGAATTGGTAAGATTCAGCACAGGAATGAGTGGATTGAAAAGTGCTGCTTATTTTTGTGTTTGTGCAGGAAATTTCTTGTTTAGCCTAGACTGCCTCTAATCTCCAGCCCATCACCCAGGGACACTTGAATATACTCAGCTCAGAAATAGCTGAGTATATTCAAGTTCAGAATATATTCATATATATATATGTATTATAGCTCAGAAATCTTGCATTTCCCCTGGGCTGAACCACCACATGCATAAACTCAGTGCAGCTGAATAGTTTTGTGGTGCATGAGCTGTTGTTACAGTGAATAAGCAGGGCAGCTGGAAAAAGGGAGGATAATGAAAAGGCTAAGCATGATCTAAGAGTTCTGTTTCTTTGTTGAACATTGATTTGGGACTTTGGCAAGCATGAGCTGGAGCATAAAACACTTGGCCAGTTCTCTCCTGTGCTCCTTGTCCAGGAGGGAGGCTACACAGTCACCTAATAAAGCAGTTACTCATAACACCTGCTCTTCTCTTGACAGCAAAGATGAAGTAAAGCAACCAATAACACTTCCTGAGCTCACAAAGCAGCTTCTGAAAGCGAAGCAGAAATTAGCTGAATTCCCAGACAATTTAAAGGTAAGTTTTCAGAAGAGCCGTTGCAGTTCTGAAAAAAGTCACTCTATAAGGGCAGCCTCATCACAGAATTCCTTTCATACAGAAAGGAACAGTGATGTTCCTTGTGATCCTGTGGCAGTTTTGAGAGAAAACTGACACATGGCATCAGGGTGGTATTTTTCTTTCAAGTATAATTTTCCCCATGCAGTTGGAAAGCACAGCTAAAGCTCCTGTGTGGGAGAACTCCATGAGATATCCTGTATGGATCATCTCATCCATTTTAAGAGTAATCCCATGCTACTTATGTATGAAAAAAAATTATAAACAGTGAAATTAAAAATTTAAGCTATATAATGGCCTTTATAGATGAGGAACTGTAGAAAGTACTCATCACACGTTTGAAAACCTGTAACCATGGTGATTGGGCAAGAGGGAGCAAACCTGGATAAATGTGAAGAGAAAATGCATCTGACTCCTGGCCTCTGTTCCTAGAGTACTACAAAGCACGGTCTTTAAAGAGCTGCCTGATTATGTGGAACAACTGTAGTACAAATAGTAGACATCACCTCATGTTCCTTTCTCTGCAGGTCTTCCCGTTCCCTGACGTGCTGGAGTGCTGCCTCGTGCTCCTTCACCTTGGATCCCAGTGTCCTCCCGAGCTGCAGGAAGAGGCTCTGGCTCTCCTTAGGAAACACGGTAGTGCTGGTGTTTACAAAAAGGCTGTCAGGAGCTTCTTGACATGACATTTGGAGACCAAACCGTCTCCCTCGAGCTGCCTCCAGCTACTTAACACACCAAGGCTGTTCTTTCTTCAAGTGAAGCCTTCCTTTCATGGCTGTGGCTGTTACTGATACGAAATGTCAGGTTTATACACATCCACTTGTGCTCATCCACTGATGCTATTTAAGGAGACTGTTAGAAAACTGAAAAGCAGTAGAGTGTGGGCTTGAACTGCTGTAACGGATTTTTGTATGGTTTTTTTATTTGTTGGACACTGTACTAATGAAGGCTCTTGCTATTTACATGCAAGAAAAAGTTTTGAGCAGCTGTATAGTCTTTCAGCAGAGGAGGAAGAGTAGCTGCCCTCAGGAAAATCAATGATTTCTGTAAGCAAACTGACCCTTAGGCCAGTATTGCTCTTAAAAGCATTGTGAGTTTATTTCCTCTCCTTTAAATAAAGTCTTCTACCACTGTGAATTGGTATTTAATTTGATGTTCTCTAGAATGGTGCTATTCTAGAAAGTGCCAAAACCAATCCTGGATTTTGCAGTTTTGAAAATGCAGTATTTTGAGCAGTCTGACAGCTTACTTAAAGGCTTTGTCTGTCTTGTTAGAAAAAGTAACTTCTATGAAAAACACAAGGCTGCATAAGCCTTAGAGAACACAGTATCTGTCTTGGGCATTTTTAGAAGCAAGGTTTTAAATGCAGCAAAAAAAGTTAATGGGGGAGAGTGTGCATCATGAATTCAGAAAGCTTCAAGTACAGTAAAACTTCTTGTTTAAGAATTAAAAGGAGGAGTTATGGATTTTTTAGATCAAAAGCTGTGCCAGATTCTTCCAGCCAAAATGCAAACTTAATCCTGACAGAGTTCCTGCTTCAAGCTGAGTAAAGCCTCAGAACAACTTCAAGAGCAGCAGGGGAAAGCCAGGGGTTAGACTGAAAGGAGATCCTGCTGTAGATGTGTTAATCAGTGAAGTGTTGCCACCAATTTGAATTTGCTAAATTCTGGTACAAAGCAGCCAAAAACCAGGCGGGGGAGCCAGTGCTTAACCAAACTGCCTTCCTGCACTGAGAGCAGGAACCACCGGAGTTTAGATGGAACAGGACAACTTTACACACAAGTCTGTCCCTTAAAGTGGCCACTCTGCACTGCAGGAATACTGCACCGTGCTTGAGAGAATACAACTCTGCCAGAGCTCTTCAGCTCAGCGTTCATCAGCTGCTGTACAATGAGCTCAAAAGACATTTTACTAAGAACTACCCCAGTAGCACATCATGAATGGTAAAAGAAACAAACTTGAGCATCTTTAAGCGTGTATCTGCCAAATTCAGATTCCAAAGCCTCAACTGTGGAAATTTTAGTGCTCGATGGAAAATCCAAAACAAAGCCTGGTTTAAAAAAATTTATTTTACAAAAAATAAAAACTAGTCTTTACAAACATTTCAAATACCAGCTCTAAACCTCAACTCTTTAATATTGGATTAAGCTTGTTCAAAATGCCAAGGTCTTAAAAATTTTTAAGTTTGACATGTCCAAAAGGGTTTGTTCTTTTAAGAAATGTCATTACAGAGCTGTTGAAAAAAAAAAAATTATAGAATGTTTTTCCAAGTCAGAATCCCAAGTTCTTCATCCTCTTAACTACTTTTCAAGTGTTTATAATGAAAAGAAACAGCTGTTTTATGTGTTAAGAATATTGTAAAATTTGGGGCTGGAAAAGCAGGGCGAGAAGAGGAGCAAATATTTGTTGTGTTGCAGGAGAAGAATAAAATTTGTACATTTAAATTGAGGAAACTGAAGTCAGAGTATTGGTCCAATCCCCTGTCAAAGGTGAACTTTTGGGCCTCTGAATGTATTTCCAGAACAGTTCCTTAATACCCGTAAGAACAAAGCTGAGGCTTAGTGTGGGTCAAAGCAGTAACACAGAGAATTAGAAACTAAGGAGTGCTGATCAAATCAGCTCCATTAATCTCCATTCCCTCTGTTGTTAAAGCAAATCTCTGAATATTTTTAGCTGCAAGGATCATTTTTAATGTCATCCGTTCCCAAACCTCTGCAGTGATCAAAGGGAGCAATTTCCACAGACAGGGATAAAATAAGCAACACATGAGGTGAAGCTGTCACCCTCACAACATGCAGAAGTTTTAAAATAAGCTTTATAAAACACAAATTGCAAATTTGTGTGCATGTCTGTGTCCATTTTCACTGCGTTTCTCGACCCTTAGCTCTACCCAATATGCTACTGGTAAATCTTCCTTGCAGATTCTGTACAGTATAAAGAGGAAAAAAACAGAGGTATACACAGTAGATTCTGTCCTTTGCCGTTGGTATTAAAAATATGGCAAACCACAAATGCTGGCTTTAGGAATTCAGTCAACTCTTCTGGGGTTTCAAAGGAAAATGCAGCTCTTCAGCAAAACTGCAGGCTTGGTGCAGCCTGTGTACTGGAGATGCTTTTTGTTTAGGGAAAATGGTTGAGGACAGCAGCTGCCAATATGGTAAACATGTTCTGCTGAGGGGCACCGCTCATCACGGCTGGATGTTGTTGATAATGGCCAAAATGCTCATTTTCTCTTGGGCCGAGTCCACATCTTCATTTTGTTTCTGAGCCACCCTTGTGCCAAGGCCATACAGTCGTCCACAATACTTTGCATCATCAATTGTATCCTCAAAAAATAACTGCAGATTAAAAAAAAAAGGAAGAGAAACAGGTATCGTTTAATTGTGCATCTAAATCAGAAAACATCCAATGTTAATTAACAGCTCATTTGAAATCAGCCACCTCCAAGATGGAGTGTACAAATTAATGTAAGCACATAACAGGTGAGTAAACAGAACAGGTCTGTGCCAGTATCAGCAATTCCTGTTCCTGACAGTTTGAAGTGCGATGGCCACAAGGCTCAAAAATCCCAAACCAAAACAAAGAACACGTTTTACATGTTGACATTTATGGACAGGAAGTGGAGAAGGAAGAACGCTGCAGTACCTCCTTCATTCTGAAGAACGCCATTCCTGTGAGAAGAGAGTCTGATCCTGCCTGGTGTTGTCGTCCAATTCGCTGCAAATCCAGCTGATCTGCCACTTCCTGAAGGCCACCCTGCAAAGAGAACAGAAGAGATTGTATTTTGGAAGATCCATCTCTTGCCAAAATCGCCACATTTCTCCAAAACACGAAGGCAAACAGGCTATGATGAACCAGTGCAGATGCCAGCAGTAAACACACTCCAGCTGTGAGTGAAACACAGTGGGAAATAGTGTTCAAGACTGCATAAATAATTCTTCCCAAATTTAGGTGACTTCCCTGCTGCAGATACTTGAGATAACTGTGGGTACATTCATAGGTTACACATGCTGGGCCTTTCCCTCCCTTTACTCAAGGCTGTGATTCAGTAGATAAATTACTTTCAACCCTCTTACCAGTTAATTAAGTCACGGAGTATTTAATGTAAAAGAAATACCCTTGCATAGGAAACATAAATATGCTGAATTATAATTAGCCTCTGATACACAAACCAGAAGGCTGTGGCAATGTCCCCTTTATAATAAACACATTGCTAAGTCTGAAACTGGGGAGGGCAGTACTCAATAGACACAAACCATGTCTCAGGTGCTTCTGTGTCACTACTGGCTTTTATAGACATTCCAGTTTCAAGACAACATAGGCAGCAGTTCTGCCACTTGTATTCCTGTGCAAGGACAGTGTTGATGCCCACCACCTGCTTGCTGGGGAGATACAAGTACCTTGAGGTTTTTGCAGCTCTTCATCAAGTACTTCACATCGTAGATAGATGGGAAGAAAAGGTTTAAGATATGGAAGAATTCATGTTCCTCTTCTGGTAACCTGGAATCTGTCAACAACTTCACCATGTAGCCAAAGTCATAACCACTGAAAACAAAACCATAGAGAAACCAGGTAAGCAGGCAGTACCTACAAGTCAGTACTAGTACCTCCTTTCTCAATAGAATTTTACTTCCTGTGCCTTTCAAGCCTTAACATTTCCTGACATTCATAAAACACTAGATCCCAGCCAGAACTCATCCTGATTTTCTGTCTCAATTTAGGACTTTGGGATGCTCCCCAAGTGCCTTCACTAGCCTTCTGTGGAACAGCTAAGCCACTGGGAAGAATATACATTTCTTCCCAACTCTGTACATTTCTGTAGCTAAGGGCAATACAGAAAAGCAGGAAACCCTGCAAGTATCTGTTAAGGGAGAGAGAGGTGGTGGCAAGTCCTTTCATTTGTGATAGCATAAAGGACCAGAGGCTTCCTAATCAAGTTGATTGAAATGCTACAAGATGTCTTAACCACAGATGGAAGTTCAGAGCACCACCAACATCATAAGGAAGAAGAAACAAAATCCTTACTTTACAATGCATTTACTAAGTGTAGGAATCACATTTCAGCTTGTTAGTAGCTTCTTCAAGACAAGGATACTGTAACAGCAATAGGATTCACAAGCAGTCAGAAAGTCAGACCATGAAGTGTCCTTACTTCTTAAACTTGGCCTTCATATCTTGAAGCTTGCTTTAAGAACTGTGGGACTGCTAATTTTTCTCCTTAAAATCTGTCCATCTCTATGGAAAATGCAGAGAATTAAGAAGAGATTTGACAGGGTCAGTGAGCATCCTGGACCCACCTGTGGAAGGACAGCCATTTCACACTGTCACTGAGGACGACCCCAGATGTCATCAGCAACTCAGCAAAATGAAGGGTATCAATCCCTTCTTCTTCATGCTTCTGGAACTGCAGCCCAGAGCTGGCAAGGAGGTCTATGGAATCCTGAGAGTACATGTCTTCCCTGAAGGAAAAAAAAGCAGGTTTGCACTCAGGGTGCTGCCAAGACAAGCTCATTTTAGAAACATTCTCCCCACACTATGTAAAGAATTGGACTAACCAGTAGGATACCTCTGGGTTCCAATTTGTCTCCCTAGAAAATTCAAACTGACTCAGTTTTAATACTACTGCAGCCTCCTACATCTGTAACAAGCTGTTCTGTGATCCCAACTAGTTAACAATTCCATTGCTAGTGCAAATTCCAAAGATTCCACCTCCACAGGACTGAAAACTGACAGTTTTGAACAATGTTGCTGCTGCACGGCAAAGGGAAGCACCACAGATGAGGGCCTAGAGAAAAGGGAAGTTCTCCCAAACAGGAAGATGTGCTACCCCAAAGCACAGACCATCACTCCCGTCTACATTTCTCCTTTTCACTCCACAGCATCTACCACCTTATCAGCACCTCCACTTCCATCTCTGGGAGTAAACAGAATTGCATCATACTTGATTCAGGAAGGAGGACAAGAATGATGTGCTTGGTGGAGAGCTGAGCAGGAACCTGACTTCTTTCCTGGTTTGTGTCATGTGAGGGGGAGGAAACACACAGAGCAAAGTTCTATCAATATGATAACTCACTTAAATGAGGTGATCACACAGCAAAAACCACTTCACTCTGATTTTAATACTTTTAAGAGGCTCACAAATTTGTAGAGTACGTAGTGCAACTCTTGGGTTCAAGAACTGGATGATCTGGACATAGTAGCTACAAATTTTTTTAATGCTTTCCAATGACGGTTTCATTAAAATAGATTGATTTCCTCTACATATGTGGTTTTGCCAGATAAACCCTTTCTTTATTTCCAGACAGCTCTAGTGGTAATTATGCTGAGTTTATCTTTATAATTACAGGGGAAGTGATAATGAAACTTATTTCAGCTGCAACCCGGGATATTACAGTATGGAGGAGACAAGAACTGCCACACTCCATTTAACAAGATTCATTCTCCTGAACAGATGTGATGATTACACCAACATGTTTTTAGATCCCAGCTTATACTTAAGCATGGATCTGTAAAGAGGTCTTTTTCTTTTTGATGAGATCAGCACATCCATTTATTTTTAGCAGAAAGAGATGAAGGTGTGTGTGTATATATATATATATATATGTATATGAAGTTTCAAACATTGTTCCAGAAAAAAAAGGCACATAAAATTATCAAGAGAAAGGGTAATAAGGATAGAATTTTAGCATGGCTTTGACTTCCAGAAACATTGTTAACTCCTGGCACTCCAAAATAGGTTCCCACACAACCTGGACTAGAATCTGAATTCTTACTGCTCAGAACCAGCCAGCAATGATGAACATACGGACACTGGTATTTGCCAAAGGAAAGCACGGCTCCAGCAGAAGGGAACAGGAAATTATTCCCTAGCCCAAAGACTTACGTAAGGTTGAATTTGAAGTTGAACTGCCAGGTGTTGATGCCAGAAGGATATTCCCCCTTCTCATTTGTGAAAGTCAGGCCGAGCTGGATAATTTTCAGCAGGTCAACGTTACAGCGAAGGAGCTGGTACTGATAATCTATGGAGCTGCGGAATTCACCAATCGGCCTGACGACAACTCCAGGAAACTCTGTGTCCTAGGAGAGAAGGGAAAATCTAGTTTCACCATGGATTCTATTAGGAGTCATTATTACCACTCTGTCAGGAGGACAGTCCAGACAGTGAAAACCTACGCTGCTTCTGAGGAACAGTCAGTGCCTACACTAACAAAAACTACTGTCAATCAAAACACACCTTAACAACAGCAGCCAGCTATTAGATGTAAAACCATCTATTAGATGGAAAACCTCTTACCTAGCCAGTGACTGCGTGCTATCTTTGCTGAAAACCAAACTGCCATGCTATTTTTACCCTCAGATTAGGTCACTTCGCTTCTACTGACTATACACAAAATCTTTCACAACGAACCCAGTGCTGTGCAGCTGACACAATCTCTCCCTTGCCCAAGAGGTTTATCTGTCCACTCTTACATCACAGCCACTAAAGCAGGCCCTAAGCAAACTTTCAGTGAGATTAAAAAGAAGTGAAGAAGTTAATTTCCCATTGACAAATGTTAACAAAAAATCACATTCACTTCCACAGCTGAATTTGACACCAAAATCCTACACACTCCGCAGAGGCACCTGTCTTTATGTCACACTTTTAATAAGGACTTTTCATATCTTGAGGTTCAGTGTTCCTAAGCAAAGCTGGCAGAACTTACAGTATCACAGCTAAAACCAGTTCTTTACCTAACACCCTGGGTGCTGCCAAGCAGAAACAGACTTGTAAGAGCAGGAGGAGATTCCTCCCAACTGGGGGAGATTATGCTCTTCTTAAACAAAGCTTTCTGAACACTCTATCTTATCCATAGCCAGAATATTTTTCTTCCCTAAGAATCAACATCTGCCCTCGTTAGAAAGGAGGCAGCCCAGCTGGCCAGCAGTCACTTGCAGGCCTTTTGACCTCCATAGCATCTTCCATAACCAAACGGAGAAAGACATTCAAAGGACAAACACACCGGTGGAAAAACAGGGATTTAAACCCAACTGTGACTTGTTTCATTTTCCTGCTGCACAAACTAATACACTATGAATAGCTCAATATTAAGCAAATTCATGTTTTTAAGGTGGTCTCCCTCTTCCCCTTCTTTCAATCAATCCATACTCAGCACTGCTTGTATTAAATTCTGGAAAGCTACTGAACAGCTTTTTATTTTTTCACCTCTTCTAGTTCAGTTTGACTGGGGGTAGGGAGAAAACACTTCTCACTCAAGAATCAACTTAGTCAACAACCCAAAAAAAATCCCTTGACTTAGGCAATTAGGTCAAGTATAAAACATTTACCATGGCAATGTAGCTGTAACTCAGAACAATCTCCCGAATTTTCCTCATCTCTTCCTCCAGGTTGTTGGCCCATACTTCACAGATAACCTGGCTGTTCTCTGCAAGGGCTGCTGGCATCTTGCAGGGACCAGGAAAAAGGCAGCTGATGCTGAACTCAAACGACAGTGTAGGATCACAAGCTGTGCAATCTTACCAGTGTGCTGCATTAAGGAGATAAATAAATAATGCTTTAAGTGAAGGAGGAGTGACATCTGAATGAATGCTCTGTAGGAGTCAGTCACACTTCCATTTTCACCTTCAAATAACCCATTTAAAGTTGACACCAAGTTCTTTCTTGCTTTACCACTTTCCATAAACATGCTGAATGAAATCTAGAGCATCTGTTCACAATTTAAGAACAGATGCACAATCAACAGTCCAGTTATTTATGCAAAGAATCATCATCCCTCTCTTCTTTTTCCTGGCATAAGCTTTGAAACTTTAGGCACATGATGCACAGGCAGTGAATCTCCATCTTTAATCCTCAGCAATTTCCCCATGCCTGGAAGTGTTCAGGAGCAGGCTGCATGGAGCTCTGAGCAACCAGCTCTAGTGGAAGGTGTCTCAGCCCACAGCAGGGGGGTGGAATGAGATGATCCTGAAGGTCCTCCCCAATCCAAACCACTCTGTGATTCTATGATGAAGACAATTGTTTAAACACAATTACAGAATGCATTGTAGAGAACACCCCATTGGCATGAGTTTCAATGTGTATGAATACCTAAAGGGGGGTGCCAAGAAAATTGAGCCAGGCTCATCCTGGTGATGCCAAGCAATTGGACAAGAGACAATGGGCAGAAACTGAGGCACAGGAAGTTTCCCCTACACATGAGGAAGAACATGAGCAAAAACTGTGCAGTGACGAGGCACGGGAACGGATTGCCCAGAGAGGTTTTGGAGTCTGCCTCAATGGAGATATTCCAGAACCTGTCTGGACACAAGCCTGTGCCATATGCTCTGGGATGACCCTGCCTGAGCAGGGAGCCTGGACCAGGTGCCCCACTGTGCTCCCTTCTAACCTGACCCATTCTGGGATTCTGTGGTTCTCTGACGTAACTCGGGACACACTGCAGCGGGGTGTTTCCGCTGAAACCACCGGCAGGGTCAGCAGTGCTGCAGCTCGGACGAGCCCCGGGCTGGTGCCCATTTCCCGCAGTAACACCGGCGAACCGCTCCCAGGCGGCTGCAAGGGGGCTCCAGCACAGCCCACGGCCGGGCCCTGCGCCACCAGCTACCCGGAGGGACCGAGCGCGCCGCCGCAGCCTGGCCCGGCCCGGCCGGGGTCACCTCAGGGCCCCCCGCACAGCCTGGGGGCGGCCGGACGCCGCTCATCGCGGCCGGCCAGCGGGCGGGCCTCTGTCCG
>VWPU01005819.1:0-74808 GCA_013398955.1 Callaeas wilsoni
CGGGGGCTGCGCGCCCCCTCCCCGGGCCCGGACCGGCCCCGGAGCCGCGCGGGCCGGGCAGCGCTGACACCTAGTGCGCGGGGCCGGGCTTGCGCCCCGCCGCCGAACTTCGAAAACACCGAAAACCGAAAAAGGGAGAAATGGAAAAGCATGCCTCGGGAACGGTTTGGGGGAGGGTGGGCAGCGCCGGCCGCCCCCCCGGCGAGCACAGGGCAAGGCGGCTGCTGGGAGCGGGACCCGCATCCCTCCGGGCTGGGGAGCCGGGCCAAGGAGCTCCGCACGCAAATCTTTGTCTCACCGCCGGACACGGTGGAAACCGAGCGAGCTGGAGGTGGAAAATCTCCATCTTGCGCCTAAAGAAAGACCAGCTCTTGAGACCAGACCCCCGGCCCTACTGTGCCCTCCCTTACAAAAGTCCCGAAAGCCGTGAATATGCTCCTCATCCCCTGAGAGCAGCCCAGAGCCGCCTTACATGTGTTCAGGGAGCCACTCACATAGATCTGACCTCAAGTCCAGGCTGTTGCATCCCTCACCCCTACACACACAGTGCACTCTCAGGTAGGGCTCCATCCTTCTGTGTTTGGACATCCACGGATGCTGCAGAGCTCACCTCCCTGCAGCATGCCTGAAGAGCCGACACTGGCCTCAGAGGCACTTGTCTCCACAGGAGAACCACAAGTCCCAAAGCCCTTGCCTTGCTATGCTTGCGTGTTCCTACAGCCAGAGCCCACCTCCCTCAGGGTTCCAAACAACTGCAGTGCAAAGAGCAGCACTGACTGTGGATCCTTCCCTGGGCAGAGCAGATCCAGGGCCATTGACTTTTCAGCCTGGATCAATGTGATGAAACTTCCTTTGAGTTTATAAGACAGCTCAGTGCCAGCCACAACACTTCACACATCTGAAAAATGTATTGTTCCACTCAAAACGGAGTGGGCTTCCCACCATGCCCGGAGGCACAGCTGACAGTCTGGGCACAGACAATTATATGACAAGCTGAGAAATCACTGTGCTCCATCGTGCCCATGAGAGGTGTATGCGAACAGCCGTTGTGCTGCCAGTTTCTCTGTGCCAGGCCCAGGGTGGGATTTCACAGAGCTGTCAGCACTTGGACAAGTGAATAAGGGATGATTTCCCACTGAGAGCAAGACACCAGCGAGCCCTGGGCTCTTGAAAACTTTCACTCCTGGTTGTGGGAGAGGGCAAGGGATCTGCTGTGTGTTGCAGTTGTGACTGCACCCACAGAGACCCCTGGGGAGAAACGGTGCAGAGAACTGAACACCAGCTCGAACTCTCTTCATCCTGGGACAGGCAGAAGCTGGTGGTGGAACAGTCTTGAGCCTGGATCTGCTCCATGGTTCTTGCTGAAGGTTTCTGTTTATCTCTCGCGAAGGTTTGGCTGACAGCATGGAAGTCCCAGGTGCTGGGAATCATACAGACACCAGATAAGTCCCCTGAGGGTCTCATCCAACGCCTGCTCCAAGCAGGGTAAGTTTCAGCTTCGAGAAGAGAGCAGCAGCTCAGGGCTGTGTCTAGGCGTACTGCAAGTATCCGCAGCGACAGAGATCCCGCAGCCTCTCTGGAGCCCTGTTCTTGTGCTAAATTTGATTACAGACACACATTCTTGCAGACTGTAGAATTTCCACAGCCAGCAAAGCCCTGTGGATTTGGGGAAGAACTGAATCCCATGTGGGAGGGCTTGCAAGCATCTCTCCAGTGAATGGCACCCTCGGGGAGGTGTCCCTCAGGTGCGGGCATAGGCGTTTGATGGAAAGCCTTCAGAGCCTGGAGAACAATCCAGCTCCTTCCAGGCAGTCCCAGTGGGTTTGCCTGGCAGCACTGGGGTTCCTAACTATGGTTGCTGCCCTGGGCAGTCCATAGCCTGTTCCTCTGGCTTCTCCCGCAGTGTAGTGGCTGTTCTCACTGTCTGCTGCAGTGCCTGGGGCCAGCCTGGAGCCAGCTCTTAAAATATTGGGGTTGAACCAAGCAACAAGCCTCCCTCTGCAGTTACTCGTGGGTCTTTTGCACCACGGGCACGGGAAACAGCAGCGTGGGGGACAGCAGCTCTGCTGCAACCCATTTGTCCCAAACCCACCTGTCTGATGCCCCAGGTGTGACTGAGGGATACTCACTGCATCAGGCAGTGCTCCAGCCATTCACAGAGGCAGCTCATGACACCTGTGGCACTTCACATGAGTCCACCTTCTTGTTGTGCTACAAAAATCAGCGGTGTCTCTTCTTTTTTTTTTTTTTTTTTTTTTTTTTCCCCCCGGGAGCAGTTACCTTACACTTCCTTGCCCTTGCACCTCCCTGCCAAACCACCGCCTCATCCTGAGAGAGCCTTTCCGGGCTGCCGATCCCAGGGTGTCGAGCCAAGCTCACCAGCAGCACAAAGTACAGGAGATCCGGGAAGGACAGGGAGAGAAATTACCTCTCACACTCGTGTTTGTTCTGCAAGTCCAGAACCTGTCTCCTCCCATTCAAAATCAATAATTAGCAGCCCTGGAATAACCCGTGGAGGTTGTGAAACCGGTTTGCTCGTTGTCGCAGCCCTGTCCGTCCCCACCCGGTGGCGGGACCGGGGCTCGCCCGTCTGCGCCCGCCGGTCGGGGGCTGAGGTGTTCCCCGATCACGAGGGGACCCCACCAGGGCCGGGCTGGGGTGGCAGGGGACACGGCTCTGCGGCCCTGAGCCACCGCTGGGCCATTTCGAAGGACTCGCCCGTTACCCCTCCGAGCAGCCCCGCGGCGCCGCCAGCGGCAGCGGGCAGGGACGGCGGCTGGCTCCCGGTCCCGGTCCCGCCTCTCCCGGGATCTGCGGGATGTGGATTTGTAAGGCTGCCCTGCCATCTCCTGGGAAGGCCGAGAAATGCGGCACGGAAAACCCAAACTGGACGGAGGGTCCGCGACCGCCTTCCTCAGCCTCTCCCCGGCTTTCGGGGGGTGTGTGTGTAGGTTGTTCTGCCCTTGCTCTGCACCGGAGCCCCAGGGAAACCAGCCCCAGCTGCCATTCACAGACTGCCTTTGGCGTCTCGTGAAGTCGGGAGGATCTTCTAGCGGTGCTTATGCGATAGGAAGATAAAAACCGTGTAGCGTGCCCGCTGAGGGGCCGCCTCCAGCTCTGGAGCCCCCCCAGCAGCAGCAGCAGCTGGGGTGTCACGGGGTGCAGCAGGGAGAGATGATTGTCATCCCAGCTGGGAACACACCCGTGCGTTGGTCTGCAGTGAGCCACGCACCCCAACAGCAAAGGACCCAAAAGAGTTGGTCAGGGTGGTATGAGTTTGCCCAAAAGCATCCCAAAGTCTTGGCAGGTTTCAGAGTTAGAAAAGAGATCATGTTGTGCAAATATGCTATAAATGCAACCTGGCCTGTGAGTTTCAGCCTGAACCACCTAGTCTCACCCTTATAAAAAACCACGGTGAAAATACCACACTTTTTCCACCAGAAAGTCCTATATGTTACTGTAACATCCACAGTCTATAGCAGGAACCTCTTTTATCTAACCCAAAATGTAAAGTTTGCAGAGCACTTTGTACCTCAAACACTGTTGGTGTCAGCACGACAAAGCTGCAACCCTCCCCAAAACTTTCCCCACAACTCCTGTGCCACAGCGCCGTGGGAGGAGAAGACGGCTGCCCTCAAAGGTGGCAATGGTGAGCACGTACCCCAGCCCCAGGAGGCTGGTACCCCCCTTCCCTTGCTGCCCGTGTTCTCAAAACGAGGGGTTTAATGTACTGTCATTTATGCAGCACAGCACAGTGGTTTTGGGGAAAATACCCCATGTGCTGCTTGTGCTCAGGAGGCTCCTCCTCCCAGAGAAAGAAAAAAGGGCTTTTGTCCAGGAATGCAAATATTTTTTACGGTGCTGGATGCAGGTGGGAATGGAAAACATCACAGGGCATGGCTGTGAGAAGAAGTGAGCAGATGGCAGAGTTTGCAGCTCTGCACAATAATTTGTAAAGCAAATTGGCCCTTAGGCGGGCATTCACACAGCAAAGGTAGGATCAAGCTCGCAGGTCGGTGCTCACCGTTGCTTTGATGTCTTTCCACAAAATCCTAGAGCAGCAAATTCTTTCAGGGCCATGGCCCTGCAATTGGAGAGTGCACTGGAGCCACCTGCTTGGCATCAGGACATCCCAAAACTTGCTGCCTGCGAGCCCATGGTGGGCTCGGGCCGGGAGCCACCTTGTCCCTCCGGTCACCTGCCCAGCCCCAGGTGGCAGAAGCACCAAGCAAGGTGTGAGGGTCAGCACTGCCAGCAGGTGCTTTTTCTGCCCCATAAAATCTGATGATCAACATCTATATAGCAAGGTCTGGGAAGGAAGCAAATAACTTCAGAAAGGGGAGGAAGGCAAGTCTGTTGGAATTAAGGTCAGGAACTTGCTGGCATTTGCTGACATTTTATTCTGATGAGCTGGCAGAGCTCATTCTCATCAGGCACGCACTTATGTATGCATTTATTTATTTTAGAGGTGGGCCTGGAAACAGCTTCAGAACTGTTTTTGAAAATACAGACACATCTTTGTTACCTGGTGGGGTGCAGGCAGACTGCTAATCAAACCACCTGAAAACTCAGTTTGTCTTCATAGACATTTTGAATCTTTGCACCATGTTTTCCTTTCAATTTGAATTATCCCAAGTTTTTGGAAGTTCTCCACAAACCCTAAGTCTTGAAACATTTTTGTTTCTGAAAAACAAACACACGGTGGTGCTTCTGAAATAAACACGCTCCCTGGAGCAGAGTAGGTGCCGGCTAAAATTAACATTGCTCCCTGCCAGCCTCAGCCAGCCCCACCACAGCCTGCAAGGCAGCCGTGAGAGCCTGGAAGGTTTGGGGCACCCAGAGTCCCCTTGCCATGGCAGGGAGCTGGTGGCAGTGGGAGCCCATCCCTAGGAACTTCCCACAGGGCTCCCCATACGCAGCAGGAGTATTCCCACAGCAGGCTGGAGCAATGTCCACATCCCCTGAACATCTCACAGCATATAGGAGCTATCCCATACAATATTCCTCTTGCTCTTACCTCACTGGCCCATTCAGCGCCCCTAAATGGTGTTATGAGAAACACACTCTGCATAAACATCACTCTCGACCATTCTCAGCTTTATCAGCTGTAGAAAGCATCAGTGAACTAATCAATAACTGTATTAACAGATGCTCACTGCAGTGAGAGGCTGGTCCCACGGGCTGGCAGGGAAGGCTGCAGCCACATGTAGCCACTCCAGGGACACGACATCATCTGAAATTCATTCTCAGTTTGTCACAGTGCTGTTCTGAAGGTGGAATCACTGCAGAAAGAAAGGTCTTGAGATTGTTTTTGTCTCTGTGTGGGGGACTTTGTACTCAAAGACCTCCCATCTCCACAAGAAGTGCTCGAGGCACCAGGGGCTCCAGGCTCATCTTGTCCCTACGATCCCGGTCCTGAGGGTGCAATGTTGGCCATGGCTTTTATGTTGCAGCAGAGACAAGAAGGAATATGGTTTTTCTCAGCTTCTAAACTAAAGAGCAAGAAGAACATCTTCTTCATTCGTGTGGCAAGCATGTAGCCGTATTCGAATAATATGTTAATTGCACTGTCTAGCTGCTCAGGCTTCTGGTAGCAATTTCCCACTTTTGGCTGATAAATAAATACAATACTTGGCATTTTTCATGTGGGAATGCAGCTTATGATCTTCACTCATGCTATTGCTCAGTTCCCGAGTGCAGGACGCCAACCAGAGGAGGAGGCGTTATCCTGGGTGCTCTCTCCTGTGGCTCACTGCAGTTAATTGGAACTACCTTTGATACGTTTGTAATTCGCCAAGGCTTATTTGCTGTATAATCAGACACACGGCCCCTTCCTTTAATTGCCTTGTAAACTGCCAGAATGATTAATTCTTCCACAAGCCTGCGCTTGTCCGGGGACTGACGCGTGGTGACTTATGAGGGTGATGATGCGAGGGCTGGGACACCCCTCTCGAGCCCGCCAGGCTGGGGGAGGATCTCTCTGGTTCGGTGGGAGTGGTTGCACACCTTTCCCAGGGCGAGGGGACCTGGAAATCCCACAGGGGCACGGAACACAGCGGTGCCTGTGCAGTACAGGCAGGTGCCTGCGGGGAGTGCAGCATTCCCAGGAACACTCCCCGTGCCCAGCCCTGCTGGGGCAGAGTCCACAGCAAACCCCCACCTTGTCGCTCACAGGCGCCCGTGGGGACATGTGCCAATCCCTACCCCCACCTGGGAAACCGCCCCCAGCTCTGCCTTTCTCCCACAGCCCTTCCCACATCCCGTTGATACGTGCTGGCCAGCAAAGGCAGTATTTCACTCTCACTCCCACGTATTTTACATGCTAACGCTGTAGCTCTGATATATTCTCCTAAGGGACCTCTCATATCTGGGCAATGAACATTTCTGTGCTTGCAGCTCAACTTTCTTGCCTGGAGACATATTCAGATGAAACAATAATATATATCAGCTCCCAAATCCCAATGGCTGTAAATACCAGGGGAGAATTAAAGCAGCACAGTTAATAGTCCTGGCTTTCATCACTGCGGAATTTATGTAATTCCACTGTGTCTGGACACTGGGGAAAGGAGGGACAGCAGCACAGGTGGGTGCCTGGGGGCTCAGGTGCTTGCTGCTGCCAGGATACACGGATGGAAGGAGGTATGGGAAGAGATGTGGAAATGTGCTGGGCGTGCCAGTGGGGCAAGAATGGGAAACAGGGATGTGGCAGCAGGCAGCGGGGTGGGCCCAGGGGGATGACCAAGCCTCGCAAGAGGAGATGGGAACCAGGATCCAGTGGGAATCATTTTCACAGCCTCAGCCTCAGACAGCACCCAGGGAATGCCATCTGTCCGATACCAGGGGGGCAGGGATTTGCCCCGGGCTGTGAGCGGGTGCCGGGGGTTTCACAGGACGCAGGTGGGGGAACGAGCCTGCGTTCCTCGGGCACGCAGCAGCTGCTTCCCTGCGGGCGGCTTCGGTGGAAGCACACAGAGGTCAGTGGGATGGGACGCGTGCCAGTGGGAGTGTTCAGCAGGAAGAAAGCTCTTGAGGTTGTCCCTCTCTTGCCTTATCTCGGTTTCAAGGATCGGGTTATTTCGGAAGCACACTGTGGAAAAATGCTCGCAAAGAGAAGAAGGCAAGGAGGGCGAGAGTGGGTGCAGGTGCTCAAGGGAAGGGCAGCAGCTACACCTTAGAGCCCCGGGGTCCCCACTCAATTTTTCCTTTCTGCTCCTTTGGGGCCCGATTAGGCATCAGCTGAACCCTGCTGTAGCTGGCTCAGCCTCCTCCAGGGAGGGGAGAAATTAAAGAAAACTTTGTTTCCAAACAATTGCAAATTCATAGTTCGAGTATCTGTAATTTAAACTCGAATCCTCCTTCTGCTAACAGTGATGGATGGCTTTTTCCTACTGCTTTGAGAGCCCTTGGATCCTGCACGGCAGATGCCTCCCTGATTTATGGCTTGCCTCTTCATGGGAAGGGAAACAAACAGCCCAATCCTAATTACCACACTCTTGTTAGGATACTTTTCTCTACCGCTTCCATCTTATTACCCGGGCTCCCCACTCCACCTTTGTGCAGCTGACTTGTGCGTTATGGGGAACCCTGGCATGGATTCAAATCATCTCTGTTGCGCTCATTTTACTGGCAAATAAGTTCCTGTGCACCGCAGAAGGATGACCTGCTAGAAATTGCATTTTTTCCTGAGTGGCTCAGTCAGTGAGAGGGTCGAGAGGGGAGGATGGGGATGATAGGGAGGAAGGAGAAAAGCCAATGCCAGCGGTATTTTCCTGCCTCCAACTGGTGCTGACAGAAAGGAGGGAGGGAGGGATTGGGCCACACGAGGCGCTAAAAATAAATGTTCTTCTTGCTAAAGAGAATCTTGCTGGTTCAACTCTTTCCCATTCTTTTGTGTGTGAGAGCAGTTAATTCTCCTTGGGAGCCCATTCACTCAGCAGATGTTGCTTTTCTTTGTGTGATTAGCCTGAAATCAATGGAAAATAATCCTGCACTCTAACAAATATTGGAGCACACAATTCCAGTGCTACAAGGTGCTTCTGCAGCCCGAACAGATGCTGAAATTACTGCTTGTAAGAAAAGTGCACAGGGATGTGTTTGTGCCTCTAAAATAGCATCATTGCCTGAGTTTCTGCGGTGAGGGGGAAACGGCTGTTTGCAGCTGCTTGCACTCGGGGCACAAGGACAGGAACATCCCGGAGGGACCCCGCTGATGCCACCACGCCGGCCAGCCAGGAGCACAGGCTGTACATGGAGGAGATCAGAGGGACATTGGCTGAGCCCAGGGAAGGGGAGCACCCGAAAAGCCTCCGTCCCTGTGCTCGGGCCCCTGTGTTTGGCACAGGCTGCAAAGCTGGGCCCTGTCCACTCAGCCCATTCAATAAATGCTGCCAGCAGGGATGTTACTGGCAGAAATGCCATGCCCTGACCCCCCGGCCCCACCAGTGCTGTCACCTGAGGGCTTCTGGCTCAGCTGCCTTCGAAAAGTGAGCCTGTCAGCCACTTTTTAATTCACATAATGTGTCTCTTCCTGATAACTTTTAAAATCAGACTGCCGGGTTTCCAAACTCAAATGCCAGCAAAGCCAAAGTATTTCACCGTATCTGTGCTGTTACCTTTACCAGCCAAAGACATAATCTCATCAAAGAGCAAAATCAGAATTATCTGATGTGCACAGAGTCCCTGCAAAAGTCAGAGGATGGGGATGAGTTTTCTCCCCATCGCCCACTCTAAAACCACTAAATCCCAGTAAACGTGGCCCTTATTTGCTGGGGTGAAGCTTTGAGGGTTGCTATCCCCAGCGCCAGCCCTTCACCAGAACCTTTATGGCCCTTCAATCAACCTGCCTAGCTGCAGCATGCGCTGATGCCCACCTCTCCTCTCCTCCTTCTCATGCCATGTGGGAAAATACACTTATTTCCCATCACCTTCCTGCCTCCTGCTCGAGCTCAGCAGCCTGGGGCCGTCCCTTGTCACAGGGACAGCTGTGTCACTGCTCTGTGGGCAGCCCACACTTCAAGCCAGCACTGGTCACATCCTCCTACTTGTTCAGGTGATAGCTTTCCCCACCAAGAAATCCTTTAGGTCACATAACGAGTACTTTTATTTCCACCTATTTGCAGTCAATGCTGTTTCATATTTCAAAGTCACTTTGTGTTCTGAGGAGAGAGGAGGGAATAGCCCCTGAGAGCTCTTTTGAAGGTGGTGTCTCCAATCTTCCTCTCAGACATATGGAAATGCAAATCCTTTCCAAATGGCATTAGATCATTGAATCCGGCAATATATTTGTATGGCAAATTTGGTACCAGTCGCTGAAACCCCTGCCCTGCCTCAGGGCTGCGCTGGCGTGCTCTCTGCTGTCAGAATCAGCACGTCTGGAACCTCGGTGGGAACGGTGGCCTGGCACTTGCAGGTGCCGGGGTGGGCTCACCTGAGCAGCTGGGCTGGCCTTGCTGGCGCCGGGATGCCGACACCAGCACTGAAAAACTTTTTCTCTCCCTTGCCCAGATCCTGAGATTGTTTCAGGGAGCAAAGGGGGCTCTGCCAGGCTCTGCCACACTGATAGCCAGCAACGACCTGCTCCCTCTGACTTCAGGGGAGCTGGGGACAGTCCCCACAGATGGGGAGACATGAAACCCATTAATCATCTCTGCGCTGTGCCGTTGCATGAAATTGGATTTAGCACCATTAGCAGAGCGGCTTCCGAGCAGCTCCTCGACTCCTGCTGAAATCACTCTCCCATTGCAAAGCTGATTAACAGAGTGCGTCCACAGTATTAATTAACCTAATGAACCCTGATGATAAAATTGGAGTCCACTTGATTCCCAGTGCCCCGCTGTGCGTGCAGGTGAAACAGCTCGTGGCGCCACAAGGGCCCGCAGGTGCTTCACAGCGAGTCCAGGGGACCTGGCACGGGGGCTGCTGGCCTGGCACCTGCAGCCCCAGGATGTGGGGAATGAGTCGGTCTTTGCCCACTTCACCTGTAAAATTCCACAGAGGATTGGGGGTAACAGATGGACAGCTCTCAGCAGAGCAATCGCTGGTCCTCACGCCCCGGGGGCTGGAGCAGCAGCCTCTGCAAACACCCCGGCTCCCACCTCCAGGCACTTCTGCTCAAAGGAAAGCAAAATAAATGAAATGCTCGGGGACTCTGGCAGAGTCGGTGATGTCTGGCGGTGCTGGCCTGGATGTGACAGGCTCTGGCCCGTAGGGACAAGGCGGGTGATGGACAGAGCGAGGAGGGGCTCCTGCCCCGATGGCAGCTGCCAGCTGAACCGGTGCCACAGCCAAGCCTCGGCCCCACCTGCCTCTGAAATTGCTCCAGACATTTGCAGGGAAACAGGTGAAACAGAAATTTTTTTCCTGGTACGAACAGAGCTCTGTGTTAAAGGAGAGCGAGCTGGGAGCTGGCCACAGGGGAGCTTTGGGGACAGCTGGGGTGAACTGCCAAGCACCCCACACAGGTACGGGGTGTCTGCAGGTGAGGTGAACTCTCCGGCATTTGGTGCTTTCTAGTTCTGACAGGGTTTCTCTCCGTGAAGAAGGATTGTCACTTGGCCAGAAACGCTGGGCTTGAAGCAGGGAATCATCAGGCAAGTGACTCTGGCCACAGCTCTGCAGATCATAATAGTCCCTTCTGGCCCTAAAGCTTATGAATCTATAAATCAGATCATTACTAAAATAGCTATGCCATATCCCTGTGACATAACAATCATTTGAAATATATTTTAATACACAGGCTACAAAAGAGAAATGTCCCATGGAAACAAAAATGTTGAAAAAGCATGAATTCCATCTCTTGCAGCAAGTCAGCAGGTGGCTTTTTGTGCTGTTTTTAGGAAAATGAGGAACAGCCCCCTCCTGCTTCCTGGGAGCCTTGTTCCCCCTGACCTGAGTTCCATGCACCTCTCCCTAACCCCTACTACCTGCTCAGTAGCCCTGAGCAGTCATGGTACAAGCAGGGGTGTAGATTCAGACAGCAACCCAGGGGAAAGCTGCCTTTCCTCACTGGAAGTCGGTTATTCCCTTTCCGTCCAATTCCTGGAGTCCCAAGGGCTCGCAGCCCTCCTGGGTGCAACAACTCACTGAAGGAGGTAAGGGGCCAGTTTAAAGGCAGGTTCAGTTACTGGGACACCTCACTCTGCACTTGCTTTGTGCTTGGCCCTCCTCAGGCTGCTCCGTTCAGAGAAAAAGATCCAAAACACACGGGAGAAAAACTCCTCTGAGCCCAGAATGAAGATGAAATATGATGCGCTTTTTCCTGGAGACTTCGAGTTGAGAAATGTGAGCCTAGCGTAAGAACTTGTGGGAGCCATTTCATGTGTGGATTTCTACAGAGAGTCTCAGGGACTGGAGTCAGGGCAGTGAAACTGGAGAGAAGCAGTAGTTCAGCTGCCCAAGTTGTTTACAATTGCAAGATGATAGGTACGGGGGAAAAAGTGAAAAATAAAGTAAATGAGAAAATGAGTAAGATTATTTTTCTATTTTGAACTTGTAATACTCTATACTGTGGCTTGTCCTGCAGATAAGCAAATGACAGATACTTCAAATCCACCAAGATGAAGTTATTTAGTATTCCTTCAACATGGAGAGAAATGGAAATGAAGTCTAATAAGGCTCCTGAACTCTTTCTTTACTACCCTCAGAGACAACCGAAAGGCATTTAATTTCCTGCAACCCAAGAGCATAAACCGCAGTCAGACACTTTATAAAACCCATCAGGCATCTTTCCCAAAGATTAAATAAGTAGGACAAGGTTTTCAAGAAGCGGACCTGGAGCTGCAGGAGCACAGCGCCCGCCTGGTCGGCACCGTGCTGAGCCCCTGCCTGCTCCGGTGCCTGCCCTGCTCTGCTCTCGCCGCCAGCACAGCAGCAATGACCCCTGGATGGCCTCAGCCACCGCTGGGCAGTGGCAGGGCCCTGTGCCTGCCTGGCCCTGGCAGCACCGATGCAGGGTTTGCTTTGCCCCCTGCACGCCCCCTTTGCACAGGTCAGAGCCCCCTGAGCTCCGCTCCTGGGGCCTGGCACAGACAGGACAAGATGCAGAGGTTGCTGTCCTTCTGCGGGCAGGTGCTGGGGGGGGATAAACCCCCTCCCAGGGCGGCTCAGCAAGATGGGGACAGTCAGAGGGGTCTGTCTGTCAGAGCAGCCCCCAGAGCTGATGCAGCAAGTGCCCGGCTGTGGGTGCTGAGCCCCATGGGCAGGGCGAGGGTCTGGCAACCCTCCCGTGGCTCCCACGGCCGCACAGCTCCCGCAGCACCTGGGAAGCTTGGCAAAGCCACTGCCCAGGGCAAGGCTGCCTTCAGGAGGGCTGTTGTTGAAGCAGAGGGAAGGTGGTTGGATACACAAACCTGCTGGCATCCCCCTGGAAGTGTGTCAGAGCATGGCTCTGGGCAGGGGATGGAAAGGGAATCCTACCCACAGGCAGTGTGGCATGGGGAGGGGGCTCTGCTGACCCACTCTGCTGCTCAGGGTCAGAAAAAGCTCCAGTTAAGAATAAGCTCTAAGCTATCTGAACAGAATCCTGTAGGGAGGATGGGGGCATCCACCTCCATGCTAGCTTCCTCTCCTGCGGGATTGGGGTGATTCAGAGAAGTGGAGCAGGCCAGGGAGTGTTTGCTTCCCCCAGCAGCTGAGAAATAGGGGTCTCTGCTGCCTCTGCACCTGGGCAAGCAGGTCCCAGAGCCACATCATTTGGACAGCTCTGCTTCTTTGCCACACATCTTAATCTTGCAGCAAAAGCATTCAGGGACCAAACTAACTCTGTTGAAGGAAGAGGTCCCAGCGCTTTGGGAAAGAGCTGTGGGTATAAAAGGGGATGATGTGACTGCACAGTGTCAGTTCGGGCATCCCCTCTCTGGTCCGCACTCTTCAAACTCTTTGCCATGGGCAATAAATCCCTAAAAGTAACGGGAAGGTTCCTGTGTGTACCCGTTCCTGGGGCGGGGGGGACGGTGTGCTCAGGGAGCACTGCAAGGGGAAGGGGACGGATCCTGTGTGCGGAGGGACAGCTCGTTTCTGTGCAGCAGGCAGGGTTTCTGTATCAGACACGGAAGCTGGAAGGAGCCCAAAAGCTGCAGCTGTGTTGAGCAAATTGGATAGTTATATTAGAAAGCGAACAGGAGGAATCTGCGAACAAGAGCAGCTTGACGCTCGCTATTTTTCATCTGAAGAGGGATTCAACAAGGCGAACCCACTTCCCACCGTTACCTTGGCCACAAGATGACGGAGATGACAGCTTGATATTCCCTCCCATCGCATCTCCTGCTATCAGTGCAAGCAGCCCGTCAGACCCTCCCAGCCCTGCCTGCCTCTCCAGCCCCTGCTGGGAGCACACAGAGCACCCGAGCCCCAGGGGTCTGCAGAGCAGAACGTGCAAATCAAGGCAGAACCTGTCAGAGATGGGAGCCCTCCATAACCTCGTGCAGTGCCTGAAAAGCCCTGCCCTGAGGCCAGCGGGGATGGGTGGCTGCAGGGCGCAGGGCAGTAAGAGCCGGGCATCCTGGTAGACAAGTGCCAGATCTGGTGCTGCTGGAGGGAGATGTCAGAGACCCTCCTGGCTCCAGGCCCCAAGGACCCCCTCTGGGGTGCTCACTGTGCTCACTTTGTGCTCTGGATGTGCCAGTGAGGACAGGAGCAGGGAGCAGAAGAGCATGTGCCATCCTGGCTACTCAGCTGCGGGGCTGGCCTCATGACTGTGCCCACGGCTTTATTTAGGAGAGAAGTGACCTGCAGCCCCGCAAAGGAATTACTTCCTGGCACAGTGAGCTGTGGCTCCACTTCCAGCCCCTTTGCCAGGAGAAACCTCAGCCCCTTGCGTTGCTGGCAGCATGACACGGGAGGCAGGCTGCTCTGCAGGATGCCTGGCTAGGAGCCCCTGCCAGCCAGCAGCATCCAGGGGATGATCTCTCACTGTGGAGGGGCTGCAGCTTGCAGGGGAGGTTCCACCAGGACCTGTGCTGCCTGTGGCCAGTAGCTCCAGGGGATGGCAGCGCTCCCGGCCTCCAACATGAGTGGAGGGGAGCCCACCTGCAGCAGTGCCGGGGCTCCCCGTGCCTCGGTTGGCACGGCCTGCCCGCAGCAGGCTCCAGCGCCTGTTGCAGCACCCTCAGTAAGAGGAGTCTAAGTTAAATGTCAGCTGTGATTTGGCATTTTATCTCTAAGTGGGGTGAGTGGCCTTTCTGGCTGCAGTGGGCACGTGTTCCCACGGAGGCAGGCGCAGGTGGCCGTGGGAGGAAGCACCTGGCCACGCACTCATTTTTGGCAGGAACGACATCCATTCTTTGCTGATTCCTTGCTGCCCTTGAGTCATTGTTAACCTTGTCAAGAGTGATTTACAGCTGTGTCAACAAGTGGGATCCAGGCTGCCGGTCCACACCACAGGGAGGAAGAGGAGGAATATCAGGAATAGCTCCCGAGGCACAATACGAACTGGAAGGCTGGAAGAGAAACGCGTCGCCGCTCTCCCCAGCCACAGGCTTGCCTCCCTGGCAGGGTTGCTGTAATTGCTCTGCATTTCCCAGGGTCTGACATCGCCCCTGGACATTTGTCTCGCCATTCAAATGCGGCTGAGTCTGTTTGGCAGGGCTGAAATTCAGCCTGCTGCTCACAGGGGTTCCATATCTCCAGCTTGTCTCTGCAGCATGACAAGAAGCGACGTGCTTGTCTCCCCAAAGACATCACAGTCCTTCCCTTGCAGGGAGCTCTTTGTGTGCTGAACCCCAGGACCGCCAAAGTTGGCTGTTTGGTCCCTAGTCCAGCCCCTGGCTCAGGACAGGGCTATCACCAGCACTGGATCTGGCCCTGACCGTTTTAGTTGCCTTTGGTTTCTCCAGGTTTCTCCTGACCTGGGGGCAGGGACCCAAACTGGCTCTGTTTCAGACGCAGCCTTGCCAGCACCAGGCAGAGGAGGGTAGTAAGTCCCCTTCATCTCCTGGTCTTGTTCCTGCTGGAGCAGGCCAGGACGTGGCTGCTTTGTCCTGCCATGTGTGTGCAGACTGGCCTGCGAGCATGTTTCTGAGGAGGAAGACACAAATCCTTGTCCTCCCAGAGATGGCAGAGAGCTGGCCACCAGCCGCAGGGTCATCCACCACGGAGCAAATGCTCCGGCTTGCAGTGGAGGAAGCTGGACCAATGCACAAAGGAGGAAGCTGAGCTTCTGTGGCACCCCAATGCAATCTGCCCCTTGCAAAGCACTGAAGGGTTCAGCAAGCCAGGCCAAGCCAAGGAACGACACGATTCACTTGTATTTAACGTCACACATCGGTGCCTGCAGAGCCCTTCTGCTCCCATGGAAGGGTTGCAGAGCCCTTCCCTGGCATCAGGCACTGCCTCCTCGTGGCAACGGGCCCTGCTTCTCAGGAACCCTTCTGCCTGCTGCATCCTGACTCCGAGCAGGGAACTGTGGAATTTCCTGCCTGCAAACCCCTGCCATAATGCTTTTCTGAGGTCAGGTGGTGAAAGACACATCGTCACTCCCTGGAGACCTTTGGAAGCAGTATTGGAGGTACATGACATTTTCCTTCTGCTTTATGGCTGGAACAATCTGGACAGAAAGGACTTGTACGTTGGAGTGAAATACTGCTGCCGTCACAGAGCTGCACATAGCTGATGTTTATTTCCCAATGAGGAGGATTACTGTAATCACTGACAAATCTATAATTGCCAATAAAAAGCAGCAACGGAAGCAAGCACATGCTGGAGCAAGTCATCCCATTGCGGAAAAATGCACCCACAAGAACTGCCATTTTCCCTCTTTTACCTTCAACAGGTAAAGAAAATTGCCACACATTTGTTCTGTGGGGCTTCAGACTCAGCTGGGTCACCTTCCCATACAGATGACCTGGCAGGTCTGAGGCGATGGAAAAGTCCCTTCTCTATTTCCCCTTAAAATTTCTGCGTGGTGAGTGGGATCTGCTTCTCACTGGGGGCTATTCACATGTGAGTCAGCTGTGGTGGAGCTGATTTAAATGTATCATCCTGACAGTAAAACCTGCTGGGAAAAAAATTACCTTAATGAGAAATCCTTAGGAGGGTTGGAGGGACTGTCCTCACAGCTCTGCAGAAGGAATTCTTACAGCAGAGCATGGATGTCTGCTAGGGAAAGGCAGACCACAGAACCCTAGGATGCTTTGGGTTGGAAGCGACCTTTAAAAGCCATCTAATCTCATCCCCTTGCAATGAGAAGAGATCTCTTCAACTGCAGCAGGTTGCTCAGAACTCGGTCCAGCCTGATCTTGAATGTTTCTAGGATGGGGCCTCCACCACCTCTCCGGGGAAGATGTTTGCTAAATTCGGGACTGCTGACTGGGAGAGTTGAAGCTGCAGGCAGAGCCTACCTGCGGAGAAGGATTCCCACTGCTATGCCCCGCTTTCACACGTGAACGGGCTGGTAAAGAACCTGATTCTCACAGCCTGACAAGATGCCTGGGCTGGGGTTGCTCTGCCAGCAGGAACTCCCCGTTTGTCTCCGTCCCTTCAGCATTCTACTCCTCCTGCTGCAAACACAGCCTACTGCCATCATTAGTGGTTTTGCTGTTGTTATTATTATTACATATCACTATTTAATTGCCTGATAAATTTGCAATATCTTGGAAAAAAATAAAGGAGGACGTGTAATTTGAAATGCTAAAGAGAGCAGGAGCAGACAGGGAAGATGCAATGCATCTAGTAGGAGTATTGAAGAGGTGATGAGGACATTCTTAACCTTAATTATTTCAAATCAACTCATTTTGTAGAGTGTGTAGGTTTATGAATCAGATGAAATGTAAATTGATTCATAATTTCCCTTAATTTTCTGCTCTTTGGAGAATTTAAATCCATATTAACATAACCTGTACCAACCAGTTACTAAGAGACAGGAGAAAATTACCATGGGCGAAGTGGGGAGACTGGCATTTTGATGGGCTCAAGCCCACCTGCTGCGTGGAGTTGGGGATTGGGACTCACTGGTGTGGGGCTGCTCCCGTCAGAGGTGGAGACCTGCTCCCCAGTCCCCCCTCCAGGCAGCCTCAGCTCGCTGTTTGCAAGTATTTTCTTCCGGTGCCTTTAATTTTTGTGACGTTCTCCTCATCGTTCGCTCACTCGCATTTATCCTTCCGGTGCCTGTTTTCTGCTACCCTAAAATGCACATGAAGGGGAAGGTATGAATCAGTTGTGCTGCGCAGTGCTGGGGAAAGAGGGGCTCGTAAGTCACAGTACATAAGGACCGCACAGAAATTCTCAAAGCTCCGTGCCCTGTGCTGCTGGCTGTCCCGAGGCAGTGGGTGATGCAAAGTGACACCGTGTCCCCCAGGGAGGAGCTCTCCGCCGTGCCAGGCTGCGCAGGGATGCGCAAGCCTCTGAAGCACTGCATGAACCTAACACCAGCACTTGTCATTTCTGCTTTCCAAGAGAAAGCTTTCCTTTAGGAAATAAGAAAATACAGGACTTACCAGCTACAGGAAAAAAAAAATCAGTCAGGCTGTAAGAATAAGGATGCCTATGAGCAAAATTGCTTTCTTGCTCTTTTTATTTATGTTGAGTCTGTACTGCAGCGGATTCCTTTGCTGTGCATCCGGAGGCTGAGGGGGAATGTGGGTGGAGGTTTGGGGACGGAGTGTTCAGGCCCTTCTCCAGAGCAAGGCAGCATCAAGCCACGCTGCAGCAGCAGTCCAGGCTGACCTTGCTTGCAAGCCCTGCTGGGCAGTGACAAATGCCTCCCTTCAGAGACCGCTCCTACTCCAGGCTGGACAGAAACCAAACGTGAAAAGCACAGAGACAGCTGGCCGTGTGGGAAGCTGGCTTGGAGCGCTCTTGCTCTGAGATGGGAACACTCTGTTGCCATTTTCATTTGTCCTGCACATCGTCCTCCTTGAGTCGGCCATGCTGATGTGGGATGGGCAGCCTGGGCATCTCTGCTGCTGCCAGTGCTGGTGACATTTGATGCACAGAGCTCAGCAGCGACGCAAAACCCTTCACTTGGCTACCGAGCCAGACCTGGAGCTGGGCAGGGGGAGATGACCCATGCCTGGGAGTGTCAAGGCCAGGTTGGATGGAGCTCTGAGCAACCTGACCCAGTGGAAGGTGTCCCTGCCCACAGCAGGAAGGTTGGAACAAGACGATGTTTAAGGTCCCTTCCAACCCAAACCATTCCATGAGTTTTGCAGAGGCAGCAGGAATTTGTTCCCAGCCCAGGCAGGTGTTGGCAGAGCAAAACCCAACGCAACCATAAACATTTCAAGGTGATATTCCCTGCTTGCACTCTCTGCAGTCTTCTTCCTGTTCCTGATGGTCAGGGATTATTATTCCCTTGAAAGAGTGCCAAGACAGGGGAGATGCACGTGCCCCATGCAGGAAACACAGCTGGTGGCAAAAGACCTGCATGGGCACATTCTTGCCAGCATATTAAATGTGCTGACTAAAACAGCAGGTCATGGTAATATTAATCCAATAGAAAAAATCGATAGTGGAATTCAGTTCAGGGGAGAGGGATTTTGCTGCTGCCTCTTGCAAGCACAAACACATATTATGTCATCAGCAGTGCAGTAAATCAGCATTTCTGAGACCAGCTGCCCAATTACTGAGGCAGCTTGATGATGGGAACTGTAAATTGGATGTATGCAAATACATAATATGAAACAGTGAAGTAAACACCTCCCAGAATTACTGAGGAATCTCTGGACTGAGTTGCTGCTCCAGGCAGATAGCCAGGAGTGCAGGCTCCCAGGGTATGGAACAGAAAAGGTGCCTGAATGCTTTTGGTGCTCACCACCATCCCCAGGGCCCTGTGAGACCCACTTAGAGACCTGAAAACTCCCCATGATCTGCAAAGCCCCACGGCTGTGGCTGGTGCGAGCACTGAGTACCTGGTGTCTCTTGGGCTGTCTCACAAAATGCGTCGCCTCCAAGAGAGGAGAGATTCAGATCGGATGTCAGGAAGGAATTCTTCCCTGTGGAGGTGGTGAGGCCCTGGCACAGTTTGCTTGAGGAAGCTGTGGGGGCCCCATTCCTGGAGGTGTCCAAGGCCAGGTTGGACGGGGCTTGGAGCAAGCTGGGATAGTGGAGGGTGTCCCTGCCCATGGCAGGGGAGTTTGAACAAGATGATCTTTAAGGTCCCTCCCAACCCAAGCCTTTCTATGATTCTGTATGCTGCTCTACATCTCCTTCAGGGTCTCTTGGTGCTGTGGACCTCTGGGTTTCCACGAAGATAGGAGCCAGGAGTTGCAAGACACGGCCAGCTCCATGCCAACACATGAGGGTGATGTGGCCATCACGTATTTCCACATTCTTGCTCTGTGTCTTTTCTGAGCACACGCTGTGCTAAGGAATTATGTCAGTTTTGTCTTTTCAACAACTTAACAAAAAAAAAAATTAACATTATTATTTGCTTTCCTCCTTTCTCAATTTCTTTCCTCTGTTGTACTTATAGGGATGAGATAAAGCTGCAATTCAGAGGGAAGGTGAAGAACTGGAAGTGACAATGATGGGACAACTCAAAGCATACACGAGTGCCCACAGCAGGGCTGAGGAAAGCCATTGTTTCAGTGTATTTATAGGGGAATGCACCCATTACAGACGACACTGTAACAGCCTGCCTGGAATACAGTCTCTCCTGTGCCTTTTCTAAAGGACTCCTGCTCAGCCTCCTTCTCTAGTTTTGGTTCTTTTATCTGTTGCCTTCACTCACAGGTTGTCCTCCTGCTCCATGCAGAATTTCCTTTCTCCCAAGGTCTGTCCATCCATCGTTCCCTGCTCAGGGCAGCCCTTCTGTGCTCACATGCAGATTTGGGGCTAGCAGGATTTGTGCAAGCTTTCTCATTTGGGCACCTGCATAAACCTGAGCGAGGGGCTTTCCCTGCTCATCCACAGAGGAAGCCAACAGTTTGTGGGTGACCCGACTACAAGTGGCACTGAGGCCATCAGGTCGTGGTAATCTCCTGGACAGTCAGCTGCCCCTACAAGCAAAGTGGTCATTGCATTTTCTGCTTGAAATTTGCTGCTGGACACTGTACTGTCTTCATCATCTACTGCAAAGACCTGTTTAATGTCATACATCATCTCCATGGACAGGTGCTTAAAGGCTGTGGACACGTTTCTTCCTTACCCAGCTCTTTAATAAACTAAACAGATTGAGCTCCTTAAGTCACTCTTAGCTGTAAAGGCAGTTGAAGGGCTAATTACCTTGGAGCCAGAATTTGGGATGCAATGTGATCACAGCTTGGCAAAAGTGATTTTATCCTGGCCTCCTATGGAAAACAGCACTCAATGCATGGTGTGCCTGTTGCTTGTCTGTCTGTCTGTCTGTGATTCCCATCCTATCCTCTCCTCCTCATCTCAACCTATTGCAATCCTATTTGTCAGAGGGACTTAGTACCAGGGAAAGCAAGCTGGAAACCTCGTGGATGCAGGCACTTGGCAACTGTAAGCCCCTAGGTGCAATGGGGGGGCCCTCGTGCCCCAAAGGCTGGTTAGCCATGGGTTCCTTGTGTGCCACTCACAGTGCTGAGAGCCCACAGAGGGAGGCGTGCACTGGGAATTGATAGCAGCCAGCCTAGGCGAGCACATTGCGCAGCGTGACGAGCTGCTGGCCCGGCTGTGGAGAGCTCCTTGACAGAAAGATGAAGCCTCAGATCCCCCTGGGGATTCCCCAGTGCTGGAGAAGCAGAGAATGGCTCCAGATGAACCCCCTCCCCACTGCACCTCATTGCACCCACCAGGGTCTCAGCCCCACCAGAAGGACCCCTGATTTCCCTGCTGCCTTGGCCCAAGACCGGGGCTGGGCGCTCCAGCACGACCAGCATCCATGGGGGCCGGGGCACTTCCCCTGCCCTGGTGTGCCAGAGCTCCCCAGCGTCCGCGCTGCAGCGGCACCTCCCTTTGGCCTCTGGCCTGCCGCTGCCTGAGGAAGGCTCCGGAAGGAGCCTTGCCGCTGCTTTCCCCGCCTGCTGCGCAGCCCACGGCGGCCAAGGCGGCTCAGGCGTGGGGCTGTCCCCGAGGGACCCTGCCCCGCGCCCGCCGCAGCCGCAGAGCCCCGCCGGCATCGCAGCTCCCGCAGTGCCTCCCGCAGGGATGCGCCAGCTTAGCCGGGCGCTGGGACACCGCGGAGGTCTGCTGCCAAAGCCGGCGTCTGCCAGAGCCGAGAGCGGGTTAAAAATAACCCGCATCCGTGGGACTGAGGCTGGAAACTGCTCCCGGGCACAGCGCGGCGTGCTCCCGAGCGGTGCAAAGGCAGAGGGCGTGTGCCGGAGGACAGCCCAGGCTCCGCAAGGGTTACCTGAATGCGGGCTCTGGCTCCAGGCTGCGCCGCAGGGCTGGCAGGCCCCGTCCCGCCGTGGGATGTGGGTGCTGCTCCAACACAGGGAGCAGGCGGTGCTGGCCCAGCTCCCTGCGTGGCACCTGCCAACAGAGCCAGCACGAGCGGCAAGGGCAGGACACTGCTCTGCTCCCCAGCCTGCCTCGGCTTTCATTGGTGTTTGTTTTAATTTTGGCTATCCAAATCTATTTTAATTGCCAGCCAGCCAAGGTCAGCACACCACAGAGGGTTCCCAGCACGAGCTGCCATGCCTGGGGGAATGTGATCCCTGGGAGCTGCCAGGGACTTGGGGGGGCTGCGGGACAAAGCAGCGGCCCCCCAGTGCCAGGGGGAAAGGGCAGCTGTTAGCAGAGCTTCGGCGTCGGCGAGGGAAGCAGTGCTGCACTTCCACCCCATTGCTGGAAATTTAAATATTTTATTATGCATTTATTATAATTTAGTCTCAAACCAGTCAAGTGTGTAATGAGTAGTATCAGCACAGGCATAAGGAAAGGCAGTTCCTGCCTGTCACCCGCTGCTCACCTACCCCCACGTGTCTTCAGGTGATGCAAATGCCCTTAACAGGGGCACCGTGCTGCCCTGGGACCTCTCTAGGGATTGAGCCACTACCAGGCTTGGGGCCAGCAGGGCTAGCACAGGGATGTATGAGAACTCCTGGCAGTCCCCAGGGGATGGCTGTGGTGTGGGAACAGGTACAGACAGCAGCTCTGGGGTGGTAGGAGGGCACCATCACCCTTCCAGGTGCGAGTCAGAGCTACAGAAGCCGCTGGGATGCTCGAGAGCCAGGCTGCAGGGCTGGGCTTTGCTGCGTGGCTGCTGCTTCACCCGTCCCCACACCACTCGGGGTGCTACCCAGTGCTATCCAGAGCATCCACTTCTCCTCTTTCCTAGAGGCAGGAAAAAAGCATTGGAAGTGGGGGTGGTACCTCACACGGTGATGTTGCTCTTCAGGATAGGCTGCTCCAGGGCACGGCTTCTGCACCTGTCCCTCTGGTGCCAGGCTGCCAGATCTCTCCATCATTTCAAGGAGAAGCAAATATGGAACCACTGCCTGGGTAATCTTGGTGTGCAGGGACAGGATGACACTCCCCACAACACCACACTGCCTCTCAGACTCGGAGCATCCCCAAAAAATCTGTTTTGTGGGCTGTCCCGATCTCTTGGTTGGCCTAGAGGCTTGGATTATTTTAATCCAGGCTTGATAATGCAATTAATTCCAATTGCTGATTCATAATGTCTGCTTTCTGAACCATAAGTGCTTTAATATTTCATTTTATGTTGCTTTCAGGGTTACATAGTTTATTCCACAAACAAGAGGTTGGGACAGTCATTAGCGTGTGAAATCAGAAATGCATGCATCAGTAACTATGGCAACTCTGAGAGAACACCAGTTTCTAGTAAAATCAAGAATTAAGCTTACATGAAAATGCTGAAGTGGTAGAGATCCTATCTGCTGAGGGCTTAGCATACATTTAGAACAGAAAAGAAAGGTCTGAAATGCTCAAGTGAACTGAACCCACCCAAACCCAGGAGCAGAGGTGTTCCTGTAACCTGGCCGTGCTGGTGCATCCCTGCAAAAGGACACATCTGAAAAATAAATCCATGTAACTGCTGAGTCCACCAGCCTCATCCAAGGACTCTTCGTGCTGCCCCTGCACCCTTCCACCTGCTCATGGGGTTTGTCTTTCCCGGGAGCAGGCTGGTGTTGTAGCGTAGCTCACAGAGCAGCAAAGCTCCAAGCAGAGGGTATCTGCTGGGGCATGCTTGGAGCAGCATCCATAATTAATGCTGTAAAAACAACACTTCCAGTCTGGGCCCTCTCCTGATGTTCTGTGTCAGATGCCAGAGCAGCTGCTTCCCACACACCTTGTAGATACAGCACCTTGCTGCACTCTGAAGGCATCACAGAGCTCCCCCTAAATAATTCAGGCCATCTTTTTGACAACTTCACTATGTAAGGGCTTTTCCTTGCCACGATGAAGAAAGCCTTTGCTTTTTTCTCCTGAAAGCTTATTGCCTCCCCAAAATTCCCTTCCCTGTCACATAGCTGGGAACACATAAACAAATGAGCAGCTCCGGGGAGAAGCTCACAGGTGCCATCCCCTCTGCAGAGCAGCGAGGGCTGAGCCCTGTCTGTCGGGGCTGGAGGGGTGGCACCTGTGACAGGTTGCCGTGAGTCAGGTGCCGAGTCCGGGTGCTGCTCCGAGTGGACAGCATCTGCAGGGATTTTAATCCCAAACAAGGTGCTATAAATACCTCACCAGCCTGGAGTCCGGGTGCTGCTCCGAGTGGACAGCATCTGCAGGGATTTTAATCCCAAACAAGGTGCTATAAATACCTCACCAGCCTGGAGTCCGGGTGCTGCTCCGAGTGGACAGCATCTGCAGGGATTTTAATCCCAAACAAGGTGCTATAAATACCTCACCAGCCTGGCAAAAGGCAGGAATTAGAGGAAATGAAGTTTTTTGGAAGAGGCTGCTTTTCCAGTGCCTGATTTAATGATGCTCATACCGCTACCTGTGATTATGTTTGCCCTATTCCCAGTTGCTTCTCCAGTGTAATCAGCCTCAAAGCGTTCAAATGGAAATCTTTCCTGCTGCTTTCCGCTTCACACTGATTTGGAAGCAGAAGCGGAAGGAAACAGCCGCCGGCTGGTGGGGGCCTCGGGAAAATAAGGGATGGTGTCGTTGGGGGAAGCTGAGCAGTGGAGGATGCGAGGCCAGCAGCACACACGAGGAGCAGCCTGCCCACAGCAGGACCCCTTCGCTGCCCGGGCTCACCCAGGTGATGCTCTGGTGTCAGGGCTCTATGAATGCCTGCTTATTCCTTAAAAAGATCCATGTGTGAAACAAAGCGGTGACCAAGGGACCCAGGCTCTTCGAGGACCACGTGCTCCAGCACTGTCCATGTGCAGGACAGTGGGTGTGGGATTGTCCAGGCTGGCACAGCAAGGTCCTGGCACACAGACCGGCTTCCAGCTGCCTTTGGCCCAAGGTAGGCATGGCCAGACTGCATGGTCTCCATCTTCTGGAGCACTTGAAGCTGCCTTCTCCATGAATGCACTGCCAATTATCACCCCCAGGTGTGTTTTCAGGTGTAGGCCCTGGGCGCATGGTGGACGTCCAGAAAGAAATCACGGGGCTTAGCAAAATGCCCTTGCACTCCAAGAGATCAAGCTTTTACAAAGAACCTGTGTGTTTCAGCTGAAAAATTGCCAGGAAACGTTTTGATGTTGAAAACAGTGAATTCCTTTGAACCCTGGAGATACAGACATTCACAGCTCGTTCGTTGTGCTCATCAGAAAGGTGGTACCATGTGCGTGGGGGGCGATTTGCAAAGGCACTTTGCGTGAGCTTGAAACCCTGACCCAAATCCAAATTAAATATTTTTTCCGGCAAAAGAGGTTTATTTTTGATGAGTTTTTATCCTTACTGAGAGCACCTTGTCCTCTGCAAATTATCTGCAGACTGGAAGTCTGTGCAATTATTATACAGATAATAAAAGGAGCTTTTCCATATGGCAGGAAGATTCCTTCCTTATTTTCTGCTCTTAAACAGACGTGATGCATTTCCTTTCCACCAACGTGAGCATAAGCTGTTATTTTTGAGCATTCACAAATAAAAAGGGTCATAAATACTGAAAAGGCAAAGCAGCTGGGTTCTTCTGCAATAATTTTTCAGATGCAATCATTTCATTCATCCCTTTCAATGAGGGTGAAGGCTCCTTGGGACAGGTCAGCTCAAGAGGATCTTGACTTCTGGCTTGGATGCTTTTGGTCCTGAGCAGGATTTTTGGAGGAATTGCATGGCAGAGGGTGACCAATCTCAGAAGCAGCCCATAAATGTGAGCAAATCCTGAGCAGTGCAGACCACAGCCAGGGTGGCAGGAGGAAGAACAGCAGCAGCACACAGGCATCAGAAGGAAGCAAGCTGCCTGTCAGGAGTAATTCCCAAGGGAAAACGCCTCCTGATGTGACTGGTGAAAACCTCTGCTGCCTCTGCTTTATGAGGGCTGGGTGATGCTCTGGGCATCTGCTGGAGGGCTCCTCCCACCGCGGGCAGGGGCATCTGCCCCCGAGGTGCAGCTGGAGGAGGCAGGAGCAGCCCAGCTGCCCAATGCCTTCACTCTCCAGAGAAGCTCAGGGATCTCTTGTTTTCATGGGCTTAACTCCTCGTGTGTCCCTGGCCCTGGGAATCATCTCTTGCTCTCCTGCTTTGCTGGCTCCAGTGGCAGCAGACGTTGCCCTCGCTCACTGCACGCCTTGGGCAGGGACAGCCCAGTGCAATGGCTAGGAGGAAGAGATAAAAAATAGATTCTCTTTGGCCCCATGCCCAGCAGCCTTCGAAGGCTCCTTTCTCCCCCATTGTTGTCTCCTTTGATGCTGTTGCTTTGATTTGCACTTCAGAGGCTGTATCAGAGCCCTCCAGGCTGGAGGGAGACTTCAGGGGAGGAGCACTGCCCTGCAGCACAGCCTGGCCTGCTCTCTGTCCTGCAGCATCCTGCTGGCTGAGCAATGGATGCTGCCCGCAGCACCTCTTAGGGGAAATAAATGTGGAGCTTCGCAGAGCAGCTCCCAGCCCTGCCTGCTTATTATTTAAATAAACCCATTCCTGCTCACTTTGAATCATCTCAGGAAGAAAATAATGCAACAGAAGACTGCTGTCTGAGGGGTGCCCCAGAATTACCACCACTGGGTGAAGGTTTTCCACTCCCAGGTACTTTGATATCCCTCTAAGAGCCAATTTTCAGACTATAAACCGCACACATCCATACCTTGCGTATCAATCAGGCTGATGGGTTGATACCATGACAGGTGCCTGTGTGTGATGCCAACACATTCACTTTTATCAATCAACCTTGTAACTACATCGAAAAAACCCCCACATGCAGGGTTTGACAGGATTCATTTTTTGTTTAAATGTACCGGCTGGAATTCATTTTCCATTAAAGCACATGGACCCCTGGCTAGGGTGCTCTCACATGATTTCAGGCTGCTCTGCCCATTGCTGGCGTTCATCCTGCCATGGCTACTTGCTCCTTCCCAGCCTGCCATCCTCGGCTCCCAGCGACATCGCTGTGAAAGCTGATTTTACAGAGAAATGATCTGGTTCTTCAGGCCTGTCAGGTGGAGAGGCTGTCACACAGCCGCCCTGCGAGATGGCAGCAGAAGGCGCCTTTATCCCAGACGTCTTCCCTCATCATCTCCAGCTAGGGAAAATAATTTGAAAAGTGACTGACATGTCTGGAAAGAAAACCCATTTGGAGATAATTTGGCTTCTGCTTCATGGGTTTGCTTAATTTTCCTGCATCTTGGTGGTGCGTGTTAACATGGGGTAAGAGTCTTTGCTTTAAGCAGTTCATCAGCTCCAATTATTGACTGCTCCTCGTGTCAGTGTTTGACAGGGGAACGTAGCAGCAGAGACCAGCCACAAGCTGCAAAACCCCATGTGTGGCCTCTGCCCCATCAGCAGAGCTGCCACCAGGCTCCAGGGAAAGCAATCGGTAGGGACAGAGCCAAAATAATTCACAGAGTTTGTTCCCTGGTGCAAGTCAGGATCCTGGTGTGTCCCCTGAAAGCGTCAGGACGGAGCCAGCAGAGGCAGCGTGCAAGAGCAGCAGGCTTGGAGAACGCGACCCCGCCACTAACCGCTGCCTGCCCGAGGTGTGACGGACAGCCAGCCCAGCAGCTGGGCAGAGACAGCTTTCCTGGGAGGCAGCGGGGCTCTGCTTGCCGGCAGGACAGCGGCAGCACCGTGCTGAGAGCCAAGGAAGGCGGTGTTTTGCAGAGGGAATACATGGCCGCATTCAGAAACTGTAAGACGAAGCCTGGTGATGGCCCCAAATGAGCTGGAAAGGTGGGCCTGGGTCTCGATAAGAGATCCTCCATGGGTAAGGTGGAGTGTTAAGTGAAGAAGAATTTTAATGCAACACCGAAGTTCTGGGTTTAGGGTGAGAAGCACCAGCCCAGGGAGCGGGGAAGGGTCGCACAGCAGTGCCCCTGTGCCACGGGCTGTGCAGCTCTGCTGGGAGCTGGTCTCCAAGCTCCACAGTGGGGGACAAGCCAGAGGCTGCCAGTAGCGTCTTTCTGACAGGGAAAGGCTCATTGGCACCTGAATTTCAGGCAGATGCAAAGCCTGCAAGAGTAAGATTTAGCACCCAGAAAACTGGATTTTGTGTGAGCGCTGGGGGCTGGCAGCTTGACTTTTGAGGAGCAGATCCTGCATCCGTCAGGGAGATGGTGCTGCTCACAAGGAGAGGTGAGAGCCTGCAGTGAGCACAGCTAATGTGGTGTGAGAACAGACAACTTGGTAGTCTGTGGGAACACCAGTGTGCTGGAGGCTGCCTGCGGAATAAAGCAGATGAAATTTCACAGCTCTATTATCACGCTCTGAAAGGCAAGCAGGTCTCCGCTCTCCGAATGAGGACTCCTGGCTAGCCCTGCATGCCTTGATGGCCCAGAAAATCTCACCTGTATGGGTAGGGGCAGCAGGAGCAGCCGGGCGATGATGCTGTGAGACGCAGGTGATAACCTTGAAGGACAGACAGCAGGATGCTGCACTCCATAATTCACCTGGGGAAAGCCCTGCTCAGAGGAAATCCCCCTTCCCTGGGAGGCAGCCTGGCGGTGAACAAGGAAGAGCCTGTGCCCAGTCTGCAGGGACCGGGGCCTGCCCGGGTCCCTGCACGGGGTGGGTACGAGATCAGGGGGTTTGCTCTTTGCCCTGTCCTGTGCGTCCCTGAGCCCTGTGCAAGCTGCCCCTCTGCCCTCAGCATCCTGCACAGCTTTCTCCTTGGAAAGTGCTCCAGCAAGCACATCTTGAAGGAAAGCAACAGCTCGTATTCCTTCGGAATTCTTGGATAGCCGTGATTAGTGCTGCCAGGTCCTTTGCAAACAGGGGCAGGCTGGGAAAGCAGCTCGTGCTGTGAATACTGCTGGCCAGAGGGGTTTTCCTCGCGTGGCAGGTGGGAGCATGGACAGGAGCTCCTTGCTGGTGCCGGTGCATCAGGAATTCCCTGGGGATGCTCTGGGATGCGAGAGGGAGCTCAGTCAGCCGCGGCGGCTCCAGACCCTTCAGGCTGGAAGTTCTTTCGGTGCCTTTGCGCAGGGACAGAGGGCAAATCTTTCAGGAGCACCTAAATAGCTCAGGAGCTCGTGATGTCCCCAGTCTCACAAACTCCCCCAGCTCCAGCACCAGGTGGTGGGACCCGAGCAGGCTCCAGATCCTGCTGTCCCTCCTTCCCCTCGCGAGGAAGGCAAGGCCATGGCCACTGTGGCGGCAGCGGCTCCGTAGGGCCATGAGCTGCCGGGGGCCTCTCTCTCCCTCTGCGTTTCCTTCGTCAGCATGACCTACATCCTCCGAATGTTTCCCAGCTCGTCTCCAGCTCTGGCAATCAGCTGCCTGTGAAAGAAGCAATGCTCGTGCCCAGGACGACTTTTGTAGCAGCGCAGCTGGGCTGCTACACACTGACAACGATGTGCAGCGCCCTGCTGTGAAATTCAGGAGATCCTCATCTATCTTCCCAGCTAAGGTGAGCTTCAGGCAGCTTCCAGATGTGTTTTAGCTCCTTGCCAGCCCCAGCAGAGGAGACCAACCACAGCCTGCGGGAGTGGGTGGTTATTTACCAGCCCACACACCGACCTGGTCTCTGCTCATCATCATTCAGGGAGGAAACACTCCATCCAGAATGCTCCAGCAGCTGAGAACTGCCTCACAAATGCAGCCCACAGGTGGAAAATAGGACACAGTCAGCCCTTACTTCTTTGTGTACACAAGCACTCCTTTTCCTCTCCTAATTTGGGGGCATTCTGGGAAATTCTGACATTATGGCTGTAAGAGAAAATGCAGCATTTTGTTTCCCACAGAAACTGGTAGTGTGCCAAGAAGACATATCTCAGTGAGGAATCCATGCCCTCTCCTGTGCCTCCAGCTGAACACTTGTAAGCAGAGTGCTGAGCCAGCCCTGTGCCAACCCTGCTTCCCTCCGCTTGCCTGCTTGCAGTGAGGAAGAGGAGGAGGATTTGAGCTGGATTCTGTGGTTTTGCTGCCTGCTTTTCCCTGACTTTGCAGAAACACGAGCCCCTGAAAAACCCTGGAGACAGAGGAGCGTAATTAAGGAAAAGAGGAGCTCCAGATGACACCGGCTCTGGAGAGCGCTGATTTCCCCTCCCGCTCGGTGCTTACTTATTGCATCTGTCTCTTGCTGGGGGCGTGAGTCACATTGGTTCTGGTGATGGATGAAATTAGCTCCAATGTGAAACGGGAAATAAAAAGCCGTTCACTGACAAGACATCTGCACAGGCATGGAGCTCAGGGCAAGGATCCTCTCTGCCTTTTTCTGCTCTTGCACTTTTCACGAGCAGCTCCCTTTTAATTAGATGGGATGCAGTTCTAAGTCAACTATAAATGATGTTATCAAACTAATAGAGTGTGATCATATCTTGGCTTTTGTTGGTCTGGGAGCTGCTGCTGGCTGCCATGGGAACAGTGTTTTTCACATAGCTCCTCAGCTCTGGCTTGGAGGCATCAAAAGGAGGTCAGGGGAGAGGTGATGAACCCCCTAGATGTCCTTGGCTTTGCAAAGAACCAAGGAGTGGTTCCCATCAGACACTCATCCTTTGGGACATTTTCATCCCCTTTCCTGGCCAAGGCTGCTCTTCAGCATCGGTGTCCATCTCCCAGCCCACTGCTGCCCTCCACTCTTCTGCCTTGCTGCTCATCAACCCCCTCACTGCATCCAGCCGGGGCAAAACCAAGAGAGGCAGAGAAGGAAAGCACAAAAGGAAAGGGAGGACACTCACAGCCTGCATGTGAGTGTGGGATGGAGCAGCACTTGCCCCATGCTGGGCTGTCCTCAGGACCAAACCCACTGTCCCCAGCTGTGCAGTCACAGGAGGTCATCCTGCTGCCCTGTGCCTCTGGGGGACGTGAAAAACAGAGGCTTCCTGAAAGTTACCCCAGAGGAGAGAGGGGAGGACGGGGAGACGTTTCCTGCCGCACTCCCGAAATGCCGGTGGTGAGGTGGGCAGCAGCAGGAGGGGAGAACGGGGCTGGAGCCTGCCCCTCGTCACCCATCCTGCGAGCAGCAGAGGGGGAGCAGGGCAGGAGGCACTTGCAAGGGCAGCCACATGAGAAGGAAGAAGAGACAGAAGAGAAAAACACGACTTGGTCCTGGCCATGGTTAGTGTTCCCAGCCTGACAGGAGGTTGCAGGCTCCAGGGCAGGCTTTCTGAGCATCAGAAGATGGCACAGTGGGTGTGCACCCTGATGGGCATGAGGGGCAGCTACAGGGATGTGGGATCCACAGGGATCAGGGGGGACTCAGTGAAAAGAAGGCTGCTCTGCCAAGTGTGCTCCTGTTTTCTGTGGCAAGGTCCAGCCTCCAAGCAGAGGTTGTGGGGAATCACGGCCGTGAGTCACCGAGGGGACAAGGGACAGCCTGGCCAGCATGCCATCAGCTCCTCAGCTCAGTCCTGCCTGCACCCCTGCTCCAGCTGCCCAAAATACTGCAGCTCAGACTGCTGCCTTGGCCTCACCTTCCCTGGTTAGCTGCTCTCCCCTTCCTCCAGGATTTGGGATCCTCCAAAGAAAACCTGCCTTGAGCAGGAGGGGTTTGTTCTAACAGGCTTCTTGCCTGCCTGCCTGCCTGCCCCTGCTCCTTGATGTCCCTTCCAAAAGATGTGTCCATGCTCTGTGAGCAAAGGCAGCGTGAAGTCTCAGGGCCCAGCTGAGATCTCAAACCACCCCCTGCTGCATTGATTTTTCTGCATGGGACGAATTTTTTAATCAGAGTGATGTAGAACACGATCAGAAGCAATTAAAGGCTGGCAGGCTAATTAGTGTCAATCAGCATGGTTTATGGGTATTGGCCTTGTCAATCAAACTTGATATCGTATGTTAGTGAGATTGCTTTTGGATCTCAAAGCTAATGCTTCACAGAGAGCTTTTCCTTCTGGAGATGCTTATTAAAATAGTACAAGTCCTTCAGAAACCATTCAAAGGACATATTTAACAGTCCTTTAGGCACTGACAATTACAGGTAGATCCTTTGCTAAATCCTACTTGGGGCTACAGCAGACTAAATGCCAAGCTTGTTCCCGTGCTCCTGAAAACTGAGTTGGGTTCATCCCACCCCTCCTGGGGCTGTTGTGCTCCTGGGCATGTGTCTGCAAAACTAGGGCTGAAGGAGATGGGTATGGCAAACTGCTCAGCCCAGGAAAGGAGGGATTAAATGGTCATCACGGCAAGGTTTGAGCAGGAGAAGGGCAGGATTTCTTCCAGGGACAGACTGGAAATGTGATAAGGGCCACTGGGCGGTGTTCAGTGGGATGTCTGGCAAAAAGAAAAAGAAGCAGAGACCTGCTGTAAGCTTGATTGTGACAAAAGCAAATCCCCAGGGTTTGTCCTTTGGAAAGGCTGGGTTTGGAAGCAAGGAGACCTGCTGCAGCCAGGACATTCCCGGCAGCGCTGCTGATGTGTCCACAAGGCTCCAGATTTTAGCTAACTGTGGGCATGGGCAACGTTTCCAGGGTCCCACGTGAACCCATGGAAGAAGAGCAGAGCCAGCCACTAAAGCACATCCCTTCTCTTGCAAGCCCGCGTGCCCTGAGCCTGGCGCTGCCCTTGTTAATACAGAAGAATCGAGGAGTGAGTGTTGGGATGGCACAGGCACAGCTGCCATGAGCACACGCTGCCTTTTAAACCCCGAGCCCCGCAGCACTCATGTTCTTTGCACTTAATAGTAGAGATGTAATTTTCTACTTGTAAGAAAAATAAAGGAAGAACTCCATCAGGCAGAGCCCCTGGGAAGCGCCTGACAGAGGTGTGAGGCAGAAGAGAGATGAGCGTGCCAGACAGAGCCAGCCAGGGAAGCAACGCTTGGGAGTCCCAGCAGCCCAAAGCAGGGATGGCACGAGCCACCAGACTGATGGCATTGTCTTCCCAGCAGGAAACACCTGGCCTGCTGACAGCCTCATGCTCGGGACGGGTGAGACTCACACTGGCTCCTCCCTGCACAGCCCTGGAGAGAGCTGAAACGCTGGTCCACATCCTGCTGGCTTTTACAGGCCTCCCTGGGTCTGAGAAAGACTGGTGAACTACTCAGCATCCTCGTCACCTATTACAGCTCAGCCAGCGGGTCTCTAAGTGGCTGCCATTAAATTTATCTGTACGATTGCTGGGGCTCGGAGCTGTGTAATTGTGTCCTTTCTGAAGGCTCACAGCCTGCCAGGTGGAGCTGTCTGAAGGACACGGCAGGCTGAGCTCAGCACTGCTTACCAGCCAGCTGGGAGCTGGGAAGTTGGGTCAGGCAATGCTCCCCAGCTCCAGCGGGCAGGGAGCTGCTGCGACACGCCAGGAACGGGGAGAAAGCAGCCATAGCATGGCAGCAGAGGGATTTCATGGACACCCTCAGCTCCGTGGTACAAAGCCATATCTTGACATCGTAGTAGAAGGTCCTTTGCCTGGTTATTGCCTGAAGACATACATTTTATCTAAGGGAATGCTTAATTGCTCCTCATTGGACACTGGTTATGGAACATTAGGCATCTTAAAATCCGGGCCGAATACCCTTTCCAGCAGAGCGTGGTGGTTACAGTCACAGAATGGATTTGCTTCACTGCATTTTTAATTTTTCCTTGCTTTCCCATTTGGGCAAAGTGGGTGGCATCTCTGCCATAACCACATCCTCGCTTCCCAGCCCCAGCCTTTGCCCTGAAGCTTTCCTGATGCAAAATGCCCCACCCCTGAGGGGGCCACTGTGGGCAGAGCCACAGATTTTAATTCCTAGCTGATGTGGGAAGAGCACAGCCCCAAGACAGAAGATGAGGCTTCACGATGCTCAGAAAAAACGTGGAGCTGCCAGTTGCTCTGAGGACATGGATGCTGGAGGAAGTATTAATATTCCAGGCCACCGTGCCTCCCTACCATCTGTTGCACCAAAGCAAAGGATGCCCAAATAAATTTCAGAATCCCCTGCAAGAGAGAACACTCTGGATGCTATTTCTACATCAAGCTGTTCAAGACTTGCTAAATCATCTCTCTCCTTTCCAAACATTTTTTGGAGCTGGCCTGCCTCAGGGAGGTGGCTTTGGTGGCTGTGTCCCACTCGTAGGAATGTGATGGTACATGCTGGAGGTTCACGGTGCTCCAGCACAGCCAGTCCAGCTTACTGCTGGGAGAGGGATGAGACAGAAACCACACCGTGTCCCAAGCAGCTAGTTGGGATCAGGCAGGGATCTGCAAGCTGGCAGTTCTTGTGAAGCAGTTTGCTCCTGAGCAGGCAGCACCATTTAAAGTTTTCGGACATTTCCTGAGCTGTGCGATGGAAAGGCGGTCCCCTCGTAACACCTGCAGACTGCTGAAGGCCCTTGTGCTGCCCTATCTCCTGCTAAAATCTCTTCCACCAAGGATCCATCTCCTCCAAAAGTTGCTGTTCTCTCGCCAGGAGGAGATCAGGAGGAAAATTTTACGAAGATTTCTCTTTTTTTGCTGTTTGGGACTATCTCATTATAACACGCTTTCTGATGATGGCCCATTCCCCTGTTTCATACTATGTGCAGATAAAGATTCCTGCAATTCCAGGTGCCAGCCTAAGTTGAGAGATTAATGAGAGACAATGTCTTACAAAGAGGTTTATTGAGTTCTCCGAGTTCAGTCACCAGCTGTGAAGTGAAACATCTGAAAACAGTTTTTGAATACTAAGTTCTCCCTGGCACCAGCACAGAAAAGGGAAAACAGGGCCTTTTTCTGCTCGAGGCACTTATTCTGCTGGGCAGAGCCGGCTTCACGTGCGGAGCCCTGGGAGCCGGGATGCTGGGTTATTAGCTGCCTGCTGGCCTGGCCCTCCTGGGGTGCGGGAGGATGTGCCTGGCATGCTCGAGGTGCTGCGCTCCGGTTCTCAGCATCCTCAGCCCCGTGAGCGATGAGTTGCTATTTCACGGCAGATTTGAAGAAGTAGGGGAGCCCTGGCGAGCAAGGCAAGGGTGATCACTCACCTACAGCCATGGAGAGGCACTAGGAAATGCATTTGTGGCTGCAGAACCCTGCAGATCTCACGTCTGCTGGCTTTATGGCATGAAACTGATTTGGTGTCATAGCAATATCTCTCAAGGGTGGAGAGGGAAGGTCCTTGCTTGGACCTCAGCCTGCTCTGGTCACCACTGGATGTGTTCTGTTGACTTGCTTCTTGGGACGCCAGGAAGCTTCTTGCTCCTTCCCTCTGCCCTACCCAAAAGCCGAGCAGGAGCCCGGTGCTGGCTTGTGCACTGGCACGCTGGGCTGGCGCAGGGGGCAGAGCCAGGGCGGGCATCACCCGCGGCACGCCTCGTGGCCACACAGGTGGAGGTGCTGCTGGTTGGTGCAGCTGGTTTCTTCCTCGGTGCATGGCTTCTTTGAACAGGAGGCACCCCGGCCCGGGCTGGAGGAAATGGGTTGCAATTAGTAAACTGTCTTTTAAAAAAATCCTCTCGTCAGCAGGTGGCTGTGCAGGGGCTCTTGGGTGCACCTCTGCATGCAAATGTTGGCTGTGAGGAGGTAATTATTCTGCTCTCCCATCTCAAGCACATTCCTACCTTGCCAGTGGATCATTCTACTAATTTTTATCTCTGTTGCACTTAGCATAACATGCCCACAGATGCGTTTGTGATTTCACACAGACATTGGGGTATATCGGCTGGGAAGAGTCCAGGGGGAAACCCACAGCTCTAAGGACAGATTTTGGCAGGTGATTTACCCTTTCCTTCAACACGTTACAGCAAGTCCTCGGTGAGACATGAGGGCTTTTCCTCTGGGATACGGCACTGGGGAGGACCTGGGCATCTTCATCACTTATTTATTTATTTGCACTTTACTTATCCCTTCCTTGGAGGTGACTTTTCTGCTATCTGCAGAATTTTTCCTTTAAAATTGCCCTCCTGACAACATCCCAGCAACATGACTGCTGCTTCTTCATGACCTCATGAAGAGCTTGCAGACATTTGTTTGCAAATGCCTTTCGTTGTAACATTGGGGAAGCTCACATAAAACCAAAATACAGTATTTGCTCTTCCCTATGACTGGTCTTTGTCTTCAAGCAGCCATAAAAGAGGGCAATCAATAAACCTTGCCAGGGTCTTTTTAATGCTTTTTGAGCCATTATGGTCATAATGCTTCTTCAGGCTGCCATGTCAATACACTCGAGACACTGAATATGTCAAAACCACATAAAATCTTTATTAAGGTGAAATTAAATGAGCAAGCCCAAATCAGCAATTTAAACGGATATTATTCTTCAAGGATGCCAGACCTAAAAACCAGACACAACTGAAGAATTCAGGGCATTCAGTTAGGATTAAATTGGTGTGAAACTCAAACTTTTCCCACAGTTCCTGGGCAGGAGGAATTCAGGGGGATGGGAATTGCTGTCAAGGTGCTCTGGGCACCTGCCCTGTGTTTTCTGTTGTAGCATTGGCCTGAGTTTAAAAAGTGCAGCAAATGTGGGGCAGATGGGAGGAAAACAGTTATTGGCATGAAAGTTCAATCTGTCTCTGCCCATCAGATTAACCCAGACTGATCAAAAGGAAAAAAAATCCCCTCTTTATATATGGTTCCAGGTGGCAGAGCGTGGAGCTGCACGGGCTGGCACTGCAGGGAGTCTCGCGTGGCCATCCTCATGCTGCATTGCCCTGGTGGGTGCATTTCCTCTCCCCAAATCCTCCCAAGCACTTTTGGGCCCTGCAGAGCCACCAGTGCCACGCTCCCATGGAGAACCTGGCGGCAGGACCGTCGGGCGCTTTCAGCTCCGTGACCGCCACCCTCCTCCAGTCCTGCACAGAGGCTGCAGCATCAGATATTTTCACCTGCCAGAAGGAGGTGAGGACAAGCAGGACATGTGAGAGCTGCCAGGACCTTGAGAAGGAAAAGCTGCAGCTCGAGCCCCAGTCAGCACTCCTGGCTGTGAAGCAGGCCAGCACAGAGCCGAATGCAGCAGCAAGAGGCTTGGGCTGCTGTGGGCTGGGTGGGAGCTCCCAGCAGGGTAAAAATCTGTGATTCAGCCCCAGGCAGCAAAGACATGCTGCAGCTACCACGAGGCTGTTGGGGCACAAGAGCTGGGTCCGGGCTCTTCTCACAGATGGTGTCAGGCATGCAGCAGTTCAAGCCCGTTGCTGCCTCTTTGTCCAAATTTTTGACGGGGGGACAGGACCCAGGTGGATTTGTCCGGGCTTGATGCGTTCTAACAGCCTGCATGGCTTGCTTTGCTCCACTTGTGAGCTCCTGTTTTGCAGTCCCACAACGCCTGGGACACGAGTGGGTGTGGTCCAGCCCTTTGCCACTGCCCAGCAGTCGATCACAGATCTTCTGTGCCTGTGCAGGACTGGGGCAATCTGCTGACCTCCGGGACCAGCCCGACAGAAAGGCTCAGAGGAGCTCAGGTTTTGCATCTCCATGACTCTGACGTCCCCTGCAAGCTACAGGGGTTGTCACTTGGAAGGAGACACAGGCTCAGCCCTGACCAGTGGCTTGGTGAGAGGTAGGACAGCTCCAGCTGGGCCCATGAAGCACCTCCAGCCTTCCCCTGCCACGGGCATGGGCTCCCCTGTGCTCGCGGCCGGGTTCCCAATGGCAGCAAGGGACACCACCCCCGTGGATTTTCCACTGGAGCACAGGGAGGTTGCATCCCTTCTGCATTTTAATTGTGCAGCTTTTGCTTCATCAGGTGGGATTCTACAGCTTGCCAGGAGGATTTCACTGTTCACAAAGGAGCTCTTTTTCTCCTCAGCGGAAAGCTGAAAAATTGCTCGGTTCCAGCCTATTTAGTTTTAATTGTTTCCTTTAGTTCTCATTGCCCACAGCAAAATATCACCTTCCCCTAACAACCAGCCAGGCTGGGAGCCAGTCACCCTGCCCAGCCGCTGTGCCATCCCTCCTGCCGGTCCCATGGCTCACAGGGATCTTGTCTCTGCTGGCAGGGCTGGATTTTGGGGAAGAGGCACCACCCTCAGCAAGCAGCGGGCAGGGACCAGCTGCAGCGCTGCCCTTGTTTTGCTGTCTCCATGGCCCCAAGGTCTTTGCTGGCTGCTCTGGCTCTCCCCCCTGCTTGCAGACGTCCGCCTTTCCCAGCTAGCTCACCTCTCCCCTGCTCCCCAGCCTTCCCCGGCAGCTGCTGAGGAGGGGCCAGCTCGTCAGTCTTGCTTCCAAGGTGGCTTTGAAGAGGAAGGGCTGTGTTGCTGAGGCAGAACGTGACGCACGCGGAGCCCTGGGGATGGCGAACAGAAGAGGAGAAAAGCCTCTGCTCCCTCCCTTCACTGGAGGGGCCTTTGAGCACCTGTGGCTTTCTGGGAACGATGTGGTGCACTGCATCCCGGGGGAGCATCACCTCCAGGACCTCTGCTCCTGCTCCAGCTCCGAATGCAGCCCTTCCACAGGGACGCCCCGCTCCACAAAGACAAAAACCTCATGTCAGCAGTAGAAAGCAGGGTCTTGCAACCTCAAGGAAAACTTGTGAGGACTCCTAAACCTTCTTGGAAGTGATGGGACCAGGAGGATAAAGCAGCATTCCCTTCCCGTGCAGGCTGCGTTCAGGGAGCACAGCCAGACATCTCCCCAAGCAACCTCAGCAACAGATCAGGCTCAAGGGAACATTAACTTATTCCAATATAAGGCAAGGATGGCAGAGCTAGCTACCAGGGTGAGACAGAACAAAAATACACCCGACCTGTCAGAGTAACCCACCAGATCGCTGATTTTATGCCCAGGATAAAAGATCTCTGCACCAGGGCGCAGCCTGGTGCTGGGCACTGCCTCAGCTGGCACGTCCCAGCCCCCAGGGGTCACAGCACCATGCCAGAGGTTTTCCTGAAGGTTTTCGTCTGCTCAGTTCTGGGGAAGAACTATAAAACAAAGGCTCATAAATTTATTACCTAAAAGAGCAGCAGAATGCTATTAGATACTTGAGAGTTAATTGCACTGATGTTAATTGCATGTATTTTAAAGGCACCAGCAGAGATGTAATATGTAATTCCATAGGTATTCCAGAATAATTTAGCTATTTAATTAATTTCTGCTAATACCTTTTAAATCACCTGCCCACTTCCTCTCATGTTCCCTGAGGGAAAGGGGGAAGAAACTTTTCCAATTGGCTAAATCTGTTGCAAACTCACTTTTGTTGGCAAAGACATTGTTTTATTTCTCAGTGGATTTAATTAACATTAGAGTTATCCCGGGCTGACAGGGTGGCCAAGCAAGACTGTGATTGCCTGGTCCTAAAAATGGAAGTCAGGATCAGGGATGGTTGAAATGTTTTGGACAGATTGTGATGGGCTGAGAAGACAGAAACTGAAATATTTTGTGGATTTAGGTCAAATTTGGTAAGCAGAGCCAGGGGAAAATGTGGAAGAGAAATGTAAACAGCACTAGGCATTTTATTCCATCTCCTCAAAATGCAACATTTTGTTCAGAAAAAGCAAAAATATCCCATTTCAGCATGTTTGAGATGCAGGTTTTCTGCTTGTCTCCTTGTTCCTCCCCCCAGGGTCAGGCAGCTGAGACTCACCCAGCCCTGGGGCAGCACTTCAGCTGCAAAAATTATTTATTTCCTTTCCGCACCCACTGCTCAATAAGTGCAGGGCACAAAACCTCGGGACGGCACTTGGGAGGCTGGGGGAGGTGGACAGAAGAGGAGACAAGTGATTCGGGCTGTATGAGAGCTGACCCCCTCCCTCCCCACGCTGGCAGAAAACAGACCACCAGAAGCCATTGCTCTCACGGGGCTTTTATTGTCCGGCTGGCCCTCGCCTCCCACGCTGCTGCCCGTGGCTGAGCCCCTCAGCACCACCCACACCTGCAGAGGAGACCCCCGCCCCTCCCCGCCCCTTTCCTGGGGCCAGATCGGGGGAGCACACCCCTCCCCGCCCATCCCAGCCGCTTGCCTGGGGCAGCCCATCCTCCCCAGCTCATCCCAGCCCCATCCCTGCCGCCTGCCTAGGGCTGCACATCCTTCCCAGCTCATCCCCGCCCCATCCCAGCCTCCTGCCTAGGGCAGCACATCCTCCCCGGCCCATCCCGGCCCCACCCCCGCCGCCTGCCCGGGGCAGCACGTCCTTCCCGGCCCATCCCCGCCGCTTGCCTAGGGCAGCACATCCTCCCCGGCCCATCCCGGCCCCACCCCCGCCGCCTGCCCGGGGCAGCACGTCCTTCCCAGCCCATCCCAGCCACTTGCCTGGGGCAGCACATCCTTCCCAGCTCATCCCAGCCCCATCCCAGCCTCCTGCCCGGGGCAGCACGTTCTTCCCGGCTCTTTTTTGGGGTTGGGCTTGTTTTGTTGGGTTTTTCTTTTTTGTTTTTCTTTTTTTTTCTTTTTTTAATATTTATTTTAAAAATATAGTAGCTGTGGAAAGCAGCCCTCTTTATAAACGCTGGATGCCGGAGTGAAATGCATCATCGCCATCCTTGCTCCTAATCCCTCCTGGGTGCCCGTGGCTGCCAGCAGCAGTGCCGGCGGGCCGGGGAGGCTGCTCGGGCTGCTGCAGGCAGGGAGGCTCTCGATGGCAGGGAGCGAGAGAGAGAGGGACCCTTCTAAAAATAGAAATATTGTGCTAAGTCGTTTGGAGTGAATGAAATACATAAAACACCAGCATTAGATTAGCTTTAGCTCATCAAATATTGCTCCCGGCAGAGTCGGCGCAGTGCGCTGGTGGAGGCTCAGTCCCCCCGGCCCGGGGCAGGGCAGCCCCGCCGGCCCCCAGCCCCACTCCCCACCGCAGGGCTCCCTGCTCTTGCCCACCACAAGGACACCGGCCCCCGGGGCAGCCTGAGAGCCCCCGGAGCCGATACAAACAGGAAACTGTAAACACAACCATTGGAGATAAGAGACATCTACGATCACAGGGTTTACTGCTTCAAACGTCCCACCCTCCCCCCCCAGTCCACACCCCTTTGCCCTTGTCCCCACTCCGTAAAAAGGTCTCCAGTAACAAAATCCTCGATCCAGGCTTGGAGTAAAGGTGAGGTGCTCGGGGAGTAAAAAGGGACATCGCAACCTTAGCGGTCTTTGCTCGGGAAGGGAGATGGTGGCAGGAGGGGGAGAGAGGGTCAGCTGGTTCAGGTCCTTTGCAAGTCCATTTGGTTTGTCTGGAGGACTCCTAGGGTTATACCTGAGATGAAGACGTCTAGAGGACACTCCATAGCTCAATTAAAACGTGGTTGGTGTTTTTGTGCCTAGAAGAGCCCTCACTGCCGGGATTTGTCTGTCGCGCTTGCACCGGGCAGCAAGAAAGCAGCATCATCCCCTTCCGCTCGGCACGGGGCCGTCTGAACCAACGCTCGGCTGCCAGATCCCTCATGTGTCCAGGATCTCGCTGGTGGGCGACGGCTCGTGGGGGATGCCCTGTGCGCTGTGGATGGTCTGGTTGTGCGAGAGGGAGTTCTGCTGGAGCTCCAGGGCGATGGCGTTCTGCGGGAACTCCTTCACCTGCCGCTTGTACTCCAGGAAGGTGCACGCCTTGGTCGCGATCGCGATGATGTTCTTGCCAATAAAGATGGTGGAGACCCTGCTGTCCTGGAACAAGATCATGTTGATGGCCCGGATGAAGATGGTGACGATGTTAATGGTGACCAGGCTGAGGACGGGGTAGAGCATCATTTTCTGCGGGGCAATGTGCTCCCCTTGCATGCTGATCTCACTGAGGGACACGCAAGGCAGGATCAGGAGGAGTATGTAGCAGTAGAAGAACATGAGCCCCTCTGCCCAGATGGGCAGGCCGGTCCTGTGTGGCTCCCACAGGTTGGCCTGGATGTCCAAGATATCCAGCAGATCGAGGGCCACCCAGAAGAGGCGTCCCCGCAAGTCCTCTTTCTTCCGAAAGGTCCGTATGTACTCCATGCTGTCCAAGGCCACCAGCACCAGGTAGAGCCCCGGCACACAGATGGAGAGCAGTAGGGTCAGAGCTTTCCTGGCCACTGTCTCCAGGTTCTTCTTGTCTGCTTTGTAATTCTGAAAGATGAAGTACAGCTTGATCTCCAGCACGAAGATGTAGAGGAACCAGAGGATCATGGCGTAGCCCCGCTTGGCCGTCTTCACCTCGGCCCCCACCCACACGGCCACGTAGCGCAGCACGATGAGGAAGCAGATGTCCCCCACCAGCACGATGATGCAGACGCCGATCTTGCGGGGCCCCTGGTTCTGCTCCACCAGGTAGGCATCCATGAAGGCCATGCTGGTCATGATGACGATGGTGGTCAGGCAGACGTGGCGCTTGTCGGGCGGCGGCAGCACCATGGTGAGACGGGCGGCCCTCCGTCCCTCCGCGCCGGCACTAGGGGAGCGCTCCCGCCGGCGCTGCGCGGGGGGACATCCGCGGCGAGCCCAGGGACCGAGGGCCGCTCTGTCCCCCACTGCCACCCCAGGAAGAGGTGCCTGGAGGAGCAGCGGCTCAGCTGGCAGCCCCGCTGTCCCAGGGCTCGGGGCTGCCCCTGCAGACGCCACCCCAGCCCTTCGCCCCTCAGTGGCTGTGCCCTGCAGGCACCGCGGCTCTGCCCCCAGCCCAGGGCTGGCTGAGCAGCCCAGCCCCAGGCACCCTCCGCCACCAGCAGCCAGGGCTCACGGGTGTGCAGGGCCTCCTGGAGGAACGTCCCTCCTCTGTGGTGGGTCGCCCATCGCCGTCAGGCTCTCCGGCAATCCTACGGCACTAATACGCCTGCAAGCCCCAAATCCTGGTATAGATCCCTGGAAACGCGGCAGGTGACGGGGCAGAAGGGGAGCTCTCCCTCTTCCCAGAGAGACCCCGCGTTCCTCCAGGGTCTGGGGGGCTCCTGCGGTGTCCTCACAGGCAATCACCTTCACACCTATCCCCACAGGGCTGTGCTGGTCTCCTGCTGCTCCCAGCCGTACACGCATCCCTCCATTCCTGGAAAAGATCGCGGAGAACAAGTGTTAGGGCCCCTCTGTGTGCTGACCATGGAATGGTGGCAACCACAGCCCCCTCAGATTCCAGCACAGTGCAGCGTGAGCTGGGCTCCCACCAGCTGCCATCCCACCAGCATGCCCTGTGCACGACGATGCAGAGCAGCTTCGTACTGAGTACTAACACAGCGCGGGGCGTCCTGCACGGAAGCACAGCCTGCTGCCCTCACACGGGCACTCCCTGTCCAGAACTCCTCCGCAAGCTCATGCCCTGTGTGCGTCTGCTGTTTCTGCAGCACAGACACAAAACCACAACCCCGGTGGGGACACACGGTTTCGCAGCATTCCCAGCTCCCGGTACCCCAGCCTAGCTGTCTCAGCTCCAGCAGGGAGACAGACCCACGAGTTCTTGCAGAGGTCCCAGCCTGAGGACAGTTCTGCTGACCTACAGCTGTGGGATTCTACCAGTTACTGAGCAGCTCACAGGGTGTGGGGTACATCCCTCCTCGAGTAGGGGTGAGGTTAGGGCTGGCACATGGGGGATGGGGCAAAGCTGTCCCCAGGGTGTCACGAGGTCTCAGCAGCTTTCTGGACCAGTTCAGCTGCTCATGGCCACAGCTCCTCCTCACCATGCTGTGCTTGCCTAATTGATTTGTTAATCTTTTCCATGCAGGGAATGCACTCCCAGAAATGAACAGGTAGGTCCCAGCGCACTCAAAAATGTCACTGAGCTGCTGACATGGAGATAGTCTGTGATCACAGCCACAGAAGCTGAAGGGAAGAAGCCAAGCCCAAGGAGTTGTAAGCCATTACAGACCTGCCCTACTTTGCAGCTGCTTACGTTTATAGGGCCTCATTTAAATAAAAGCTGGATTCTCTCCTGCTTCAGGGAGACAAGAAGAACAAAGAAGAGAAAGTGGAAAGCCAGATGAGTCAGAGCCAGCCCTGCCTTGTGCCTGAGTGGCTGGACATCAGGGATGCATGTATCTGTGCCCTGATTTCCAAAGGATGTGGTTCTCAGCAAACGTTAGCAACGGACTTAAAGCTGCTGCCCCAGCCAGGACCCTCAGGATGCTCTTCTGAGTCTGCTGGCAGCAAGGAAAACTGGCATGTTAAAATAATTTCTCAAGCAGGAATTGCTCAGAAGGAAACCAAAAAGATGTGGTGGGAATTCATGAGAACTGCTAAATGGTGCTTCCCAGGCACGGCAGTCCCTGCAGCCCCACTCTCACCAGCGTGGCTCTCTGCAACAATTCAGAGCTGCTATTTGGGGCTTCAATTTGTTCTTTCTCGAGGTTTTGGATAAAAATATACAGTCATTGCTGTAACTGCCTTAAAACTCGTGCCAAGTTTTACGGAGGATTTATAGCCAAGGATAGATAATTCCAGAAAAATTAGGTCTTTCAGGAGGGAACGGTGGCTTTTTTTCTTTCACCCTCTAAGTATTTATGCCTTCAAAAGACAGCGGTTATTTAAAGGGCAGTGAGTTGCATCACAGCACGGTAAGGCTAGGAAGCAGCTTGCTTGTAAATCCTGCCCCTCTGCCCTGTGAGTTACTCTGCGGTCTGGGGAGCTGGGGGAAGGCACAGCTCCCACCCCAAGCTCTCCTCATGCCTACACGAAACCAGACAGAAAACCCTTTCCTGCTCCTGGTGAACACCCAGGGCACCCAAAGGTGTTAATTCACGGTGTTTACGACAGCAGCCAACAAGTCTTTAACCACCGATGCTGAGCAGATCGTTTTCAGCAAAAAAAAATGTGCTCAAATGGCAGATCCTTTCCCAGCGTGGGCTCCTGAAGGGTTCACGGCAGCCCGGGCTGGCTTTGACAAACACGCTCGTTTGTGGTGGTGACCTTCCGGAGGGGAGGAAGGGGACTGCGGGGCCGGGCTGAGTCACAGGGCTCGAGCGCTGCTTCCTCCCAGGTCAAGTCGAGCACTACCCAGCGTGGGCACCTCTCTTGCCTTTTGCAAATTGTTTCCAAGCACTTGCTGCAGTGCAAGCTCTTCTCCTTATTTTCCAAGAGCTGCTGTTTTCCCCAACCCTTGCAGCCCTTGCAGATCCATGGAGCAGAGCTTGCCAATTTGAGTGATGCCTGACCATGCCGTCGGGGAGAGTGACACATAAAACTCTCCTTGGAGGACTATTAGGGAAAAGCAGGTAGTTTTTAAACAACCCTTACTTTGTAACTTTTAAATGACCGCATCTGACAGTGCATTCAGAAACTGCCTGAGAACTGTGCTGAGTAAACAAGACAATAAGCACGTCAGACAGCCACAAGAGCACATCTGAGGCAAATATTTGTTTAGACAAGTACTCACAAAACTTTCTTCCTGCAGGAATTCTTGTAAATAAAAGGCAGCCCACCTGAACATAATGAGCTTGGAGCGTTATGGATGTCAGTGAGCCAGGCTGGCAGCTTCCTATGGGAAGGGATCTAACAGCTTTTGCATCCCTCTTGGTGCCAGGACTCCCACGAGCAGGTACTGAAGCGATGCTTCACTCTTGGCAACCGTGGGCCTCCTTACCAGGACAGAAATTCAGTCCCTAACTGCTCATTCTCCTCTACTTCTCCCCTACACAAACAGCTCCGTTGCACTGGAGTGAGCAAGCACCCTCAGTGACACCCACAGCAGCGCGGGACCAGCACACGAGGCGCAGCCCAAGGCCAGCGTCCAGCCCCACCAGTGAAGACCAGCAGCATGGAATGGGAACGGGGAGCAGCATGTCCCCTCTCCATCTCTGGGGTGTGCTTGGGGACACCCCATTTCCCAGCCCAGCCTGCCCTTTCCAGCTTCCCTGCAGGATGGGAGAGGCTTCACTGGGAATGGAGGGGGCTGCTGATGTCCTGGAGAGACTCAGGGGTCCTGCAGATGAATCCCAACCCAGCTGAAGGGCAGGGCTTGCACTCTCACCCCTGCCCTGCTTCCTCTGGCACCGAGGGAAAGGGAGCAGCACTGCTGCAGCCAGCCCTTGCCCTGTTCCTCTGGTGCCTCTTCTTTGTCTGAGAAGTTATTCCTTGGTCTTGCACCTCCTTCTCGCGGCCCTCCCGGATGCTATAAAGCACTTGTGGTTACCCAAGGACATGCGGTCACAGCCTTGCTCCACCACCAGCCCAGGCAGTTTGGAAGAAAACCAGACTGTGCTTTTCCCTGCCATGCCGGTGGCTCGCGGTGTGATTAATTACCGCTATCTCTGCCCTTTCCGGCGCCTGCAGCCCGCAGCCGCCCATCACAGTGCCCTCCTGCAGCCTCTCCTGCCTCCGCTCAGCCCGTCCTGCGCCGCAGCCGGCACCGCAGCCGGGATCCCCACGCCAGCCCCCACCTCTGGGGAGCCAGACAAGCCTGGAGGGCTCGTGGAGCCACTGGCAAAACACAGTCTCGTTAACGCCAGCAGGCGCTTCCCAAAGCCCAGCTCTACCTGGCAAATTAATTTAAATTATTTATGTAATTTGAATTCGGTCTATTTTAAAAAGGGGAGTGAGACAGAAGTATACACAACGCGCTTCCCAGGTAATTAGGATGCCGCATTGCTTAAAGCTTCATTTGCACTTTAATTGCTTTGATTTATTCCAGCTTTCCTGAGAGTAAGTCCCAGGCTCCCCCTCACTTAGTCCTTGAGCCCCCTCGAGAGCTGCTGCTCCGCCAGGGCCTTTTCCCACCCGCCTCCAGCGTGGGGCGAGGGGAGGCGACGGGCACAACCGCCTCTGCTCGGCACCTCCAGGCAGCTGCGGCAGGGCCACCAAGGCGATGGCATCGCTCCCCGGCAGCCGGCTGTGCTCCAGGGAGCCGCCGAATTGCAGCCCAGTGCCCCGCTCTCGGCAGAGGCCGGGGCAGGGAGCGGCTGTTCACTGCTTACGCGGTTTGTGAGCCCCTGAGTTACCTGGGACTCTGCGCACCACGCAGGGATGGGGCTCACAGGCAGCGCAAACACTGCTTTGACTACCAAAAAACTGCAAATGGCTCGTCCCCGAGGCATTGCAGGTCCCTGCCGCACCTCACTGACAGTCGGTGCCCGTGCGCGCCTGGTCCAGCCTCGCTGACCTGCGGGCTGAGGTTTCACCTTCCCCGCCCCGGGCGCTCCCTGGGGACCAGCGGAGGGAGGGAGGGAGGATGCTGCTGCCCGGAGGAAGAGGGAAGGTCGCTCTGGACAGCGGCTGTGCCCTGCCTCCTCCAAGGCAGTACCGGGCTCTCAACTGCATCCTGTGAAGGAAATGAGATTGAGGAAGATTTTTCCGGACCCTGCCCACTAATTGTGTCTGAAGGAGGAAGCAGCCCACTTGCTAATGATTACAGATAATTTACTGTGTAGGCGCAACCAGAAATGGGGAAAGAGTTGCAAACCGTTCCTAAAACCTGCTCAAAATAAACAATGTAATGTCAGACGAAACCAGCTCCTGCTTATACCAGTGAGTGCATCAACGGTGCTCTTATGCTGCAAACCCCCTCAGTCCCCTGGGCTTCATTTCAGCCCCCTTTCCCAAAAACAAACACAAGCAGAAGCTCTCAGAACTGTTGCCTGAATAGGAAAAAAAATAAAACCACCCTCTCAAGCACATCACTTTGATGATGGGGTGGGGAAATGCTGCTTGCCCAAAGCAGAGTCCTGCACTGGCTGGCTGGCTGGATGGACTGATGGCCTTTTTGTTCCCAGTCCTGTCCCCCACAGCCATCTTGGCCAGGGCTCTCCTGCTGACACAGGCAGCTGCAGCTGCTGGGAACATCATCCCATTCACAAACACACCGAGTTTGATGATATTTGACAGACGTGTCAAAAAAAAAAAAAAAAGCGCCTCTTCAGATGTTTTCGGTGTTTAAAAATACTTAGAGAAGGTAAATGATTCATTTTGACTTGTACATAAAAGGTGAAATTATAATACTACATTTTGGCTGTACCAAAACAATTTACCATTTTCCCAGCAAAACGTTTCTGCAGAGGAATTTCTTGGCATTTCCAAGTTGGGTGCATTTTCAAGATTTTGATCTAATCTGGACCAAACCCCAGATATAAAAGCATCGAAATCCCCCACAGTTTGTTGGTTTGTTGCCAAAAAGGGCACGTTTGGCAAACATCTGTCTGAATGTACGTTTGCCACAGTGAGAGATGCACGTGGGGCTCAGTGGTGTGCAGGGTCTGCTCGCAGAGCTCTCCCCACCCTCCTCTCCCTACCGCAGGCTCCTTGCACCTTTTATCACTCTTCAGCAGAGCTTTCCCCACTGGTCCTGGGGCATTTCCCTCTCTGCTACCTCGGGGGCCTGCTGCTCCTCTGTCAAACCATCAGCATTTTCCCTGAACCCCTGCCCTCCCAGCCCCAGAGCTCCTGCAAACGCTGGGCTCAGCACTGGCTCTCCCAGCGGTCAATCAGGACTTGCCCTTGCTGGGGGAATTCGACCCGGTTATACTCTCATTTTTGTTTGTTGGTTTTTGGGTTTTGTTTTTTGTTTGTTTGTTTCCCAGGCATTTCCGCCACTTTTTTGGAGATGCTGTTGGATTTTATGTGTTTCCTCCAGCATGCTGGCAGCTCACCCCACAGGGTGCTGTCTGCAGGTATAGCCAACACCCTTACTGGTCCTGTCCCCTGCCTAGGAAACTGTTTTGCTTTCGTCTGAAGGAGCTGTGCCATCCTTGTGCTGGGAACAAAAGTGCTTCCTGCCCCAGGCATGGCAGGGCTGACAGTGCACCTGCAACTTGCAGTTGAACAAATCATCTCACTAAAATACAGCAGCACACCACCGGCTCTGACCTCTCCTGCTGCCTTCCTGGATAGAAAAGCCTCACTCAAGTGGTCAACAAGTTTCACCTGCACACAAAGACCACAGCTTGGATTTTTCCTGTGCCATCGATAGGCATGAATGCAAACACCAGGAGCAAGCCAGGCCAGGAGCACAAAACTTGGATCTGATTTCAGTAGCCTGAGGATGTACTTTTGTGTGTGACTCACAACCATGTCCTCAAATAACCTCGCACTGTCAGTACTGGGGGAAAGGAGAGCATGGAGCCAGAGCAGAGTCCTCACACAGACGCTTTCCCCCACTGCCTGATGGAAATCCCTACAGATGGAGCATGGAAAGCTCCCTGCTCTTGCTCATCCTTGTCCTCACTCTCCTGGGTGCTGGCAGAGAGGCACAAACTTTCCTGAGTGCTGTTCCCAGCATCCTCATCCAATTCACTAGGTGCCTGAGAGCCAGGTGGGAGAGGGAATCAGCTAATTAAAATAAAATGAAAACTGGAGTGTGAAGCTATAAATAGGAGAGCACTGGGAGTTTCCTGGTGCTAGAAACATGCTTGTGGGGAAGGGGATGCTGGAAGCTCTGGGGCAGAACTCTGGCGATCTACCAGGGAAGATGCATCTGAGATCTGCTGGCACCTCCTGCCTGTGTGAGAGGGTGTTCAGACAGGGATGACTCTGCAGTACTGGCTGGCAGGATGAGGGGCTGGCTTGCAGGCTCTTGTAGAGACCTGGGCAGAGAGTCACCTGCTGGTTCCGCTGACCTGGGGCCAGGCTGGCTGTCAGACTTCGGGCAGCAGGTGAGGGACCTCTCCTCTTCTCTCCTCCCTCACCCACACAATGCAAGGAAAGGCTGTGGGCAGCAAGTGCCCGATGCAAGTAAAGCAGGGCAAGCTGCAAAGGGAAGAGCTGGGAGGACAGAGAGGTCTGACTCTCAAACTACAGTCCTGGAGACCTCTGCTCTGCTTGACGGTGAAGGTATTGACGACTTTCTGCACTGCAGTAACTTTTGGGAGGTGCTGTACCAGCCGCGTGTTAGGGTGGCAGGACGGCCACTGTGTGTGTCCTGCTGTCACAAGAACACTTACAACCCTTGAGACCCCAAGCGAGCAGAGTGCTCGAGGAGAGGAGGTGGCTTCAGCATCGCAGAGCTGGGGAGGTGCCTCTGGAGGCCAGGCAGCTCCTACACAAAGCAAGCGGCACCTCTGCCCTCCCTGGGAGCTGCCTGCAGCTTGTCCCTGTGCCGGGCTGCGGTGGCACGCTGCAGCCGGGCAGCAATTGCACAGAAACGATTATGGCCCTGTTATTCCCTCTGTCCTGAGCACAGGGTTAGCAGAGGTGGGATGAGCTCGGCAGGCTGCTACTGCTGCCACCAGTCTGGCCTTTGATTAAGAGTGATTGTTCTGCTCTTAATTAACAGGAGGCAGCTGCTGGCTGTTCTGGTGGAAGGGAGAAGCAGAGCCCAGTGGCTGTGATAAAAGGAGATTGCATCTGCTGGCTCCCACTGAGCCTGGCACGGCCACCCTCTGCCCAGCCACGCACCCAGGCTGTGGGCCACGTCACCAGGGTCCCTGAGCCCTGAGAGGGGGACTCAGCACTGCCAGGGTTCAGCCTCTGCGTGACCCAGCAGCAGAGATGGGGGATCCAGACAATCCCTGCGGGGATTTTGCCGCTCTCTCTTCTCCCAAGCCACCCTGAGGTGGTAATGCTGGTGAAGCCTGGCTGGTTCCCACAGGGTTTATTTCCCAGTCTGCTCTTCAGAGACCTTCCTGAGGCAGAGCCTCTTCTGTGACAACAGGTCTCATCCTCTGGTGACATCTGGCATGCTGCTGCTCCCCCGGTTTGAGGCAGCCATCTGCCCTGCAGGAGGCTGTTCTGGGAGCAGGCGTGCTGCTGCTCAGCTTGCTGTATTGACAGCTGAGCCAGCTCCCCAGGAGATGAGAAGGCATCTCAGCTTCTTCTGCTCCCCAGGGAAGCGACTCTTGAGCAGCAGCAGGGTGTATCCCAGTAAAAGTCTCACCAAGAACATCATGCCATTTTTCTCAGTAGAAAGCTCACCTCAAACCTTTGTGACGCAGGGACAGCACACAAGACAGAAGTGATGGGTAGCTTGTAAAATCAAGGGACCTTTGCCTTGCCATACAATTGCTGAATTTATTTTGGCAAGGCTTGTTCAATGTTAATTATTGATGAGAGTAACTTGATACTGGTTGTCATGAACGCTTAGCAGCGTGAGAACTCCTGATGGTGCACCGCCCAGCAGACACAGTTATTAACTTGTTTGAAAGCACAGTTGAGTCATGGTAGGGGCTGGTGGTGCCACGGGCTGGAGATGGGCCTCAGTGGATTCTGCTCTACACTTGTTCTCCATCATTTAAGTCCATGCCGCTGCCAGTTCCTTCTGGAACAGGCTCTCTGGCACTAAGCTCAAGGTCACCCTCCTCATCCTGCACATGGCTCGGCCGCTGGGATGGGGGCAGTGCTGGCATCCGCTGCTCCGGCATCACTGGGAGATGAACTGCACCCATCTGACGCAGCGCGAGGAAAACAATGCCAGCCCAGAGGTCGCTGGGGAGATACTTCTCCTCCTCTGGTTTCTAGCCTTCTCTCTACCAGCCATCTAATAAATCTAATAAAACCTGTCTTGATGTCTAATTCAATTCCAGCACCCAGAGACCAGGCTCCTTGTATCACTCCCAAACCTAACGAGCTCCACCCTTGGCGTATGAGCCAGGCCAAGGGGCTGCTGCAGGCTGCTCCAGAAGAGAGCAATTACCTGGGATCAGGACTCACTCTCCCAATCAATTGTATGTTTATAGCTTTTCCTTGGGTCACACCTAATTGAACTTTTAGGCGCTTGAACACCGCGGTCAGAGGCAGCTGATGACTTCTGGGCTGAAGTCTGGTAACTAGATGAGGTGCCTCGAGTGCCACCTCAAAGACAAGCCACCACAGCAGCTCCTACTCACACCCTCGCACAGCACCAGCGACCTGCAGTGTGTTCAGCCTAATGCCATCTTCAGTGAGCAGCTGGGCTTTGATCCCTACTCGAAAGGGAAATGACTTCCAAGGTCCCCAGCTCTGCTCGAGCACCTGGAAGAACCGGGGCAGGGTGGTGGCCCTGCTCCATGGCACATTTTCTGGTTGCTGCCCTCAGTCACAGAGTCAGGGCTGCAAATGCCTCGCTCTGAGCTCCAAGGAGCGTGTCGGACGAAGGCTTCTGGCACCAACACCAGGAGCACCACCTGTCCTGTGCCACAAGCTGCTCAGGAGCCACGGCAGAATTCCCAGAGGAGGGACTTGGGTTTCTGCAGCGCCACCCTTCCAAGGGTCCTCCATCCACCTTCCAGGCAGCCACACAGGGATGCTCCAAACTGTCTGGGAGCCAGACTGGAGTGGTGCTGGGAACTGCCACAGCCCCGTGCACCTGTGCCCAAGCAGGAAGGGCTTGGGGTGGCTGAGATGAGCATGACCTGGGGGATTTGAAGTAATAACTTGTGTGTTCCCGCATTCCCTCTCCTTTGCATCCATCCCCAGCCAGGTGGGGACACTTCCAAGCACCTTGTGCAGCTCAGACCAGCAGCAGGTGCCCCTGCAGGAGACTGAGCTGTTGGTTAGACAGCACCCCGAGGTGCAGAGGCATGTGCTGCTTCTTGGGACCAAGCCATTTGTTTGCACAAACTGTTGGGTTTTCAGGCTTTCCTTGCTAATGAAATTCTTTCCTTCCTTCAAAAAAAAAGAAACAAAACCAGGAGCAGGGGCCATGCCAGTGGTGTGGGAAGCTCCCAGATTCCTCGTTGCCAGGAGCTCAGCGTGGGGATGGCACGGAAACTGGGAGATGTCTTCCCCATCCCACAGCGTGGGCAGGCGTCCTCTCCCCCAGGAGGATGTGACAATTTGCTGTGCTGGAGCTTATTGCCAAAGAGATAAAATATTTACGGCTGCTCTCTCTAGCTTCCCATTTCAAGCCACGGTGACTTATTTGTTACAAATTTACATGCATGTTTAAAGACATCTTTATGTTCCTTCTAAGTATAAAAGGTATATTTCTCCATGTAGCACTTTGCCAGTCAGAATCAGCCGCCCCATCTACTATGTGACTGCGTTTGTGCCCGGCTTCAGTGCTCATTTTCCTCTTGGTAATGATTATCATTATATGAAGAAAAATGGGTCATTTACAGCGGTTTCTCCCCAAATGAAAGGCTGTGGGATACAGGATATCATTAAAATTCTAAACCTGACTTCCAACCTCAAAAGCAGGCTCTTGCTATTCGGGTCTCTGTGCAGGGAGGGAGGAGGGGAGGTGGGGAGAGGGCGCGCGATGAACGTGCTTTGGCCACGAAATCTCTGGCTGGCATCTGCCCTGGCATCACGGCCCCCGCGCTGAGGCTGTGGCTGCTGCTGACACACGGGCTCCCTGGCTGGCCCTGGAGGGCAGAGGCTGCCTCCCAGTCTCTCCAAGACTTTCTCCTGGCCAGCACATCCCCGGGGCTCCCGTTCCAGCCACGCTGTGCGTGGGACAGCACAGCCAGAGCAGGTGACTGGGAGTTAATTCCTGCCATAAAGAGCAATTTAGCTCCTGCCAGAAGGACGTGGCTGGGCGAGGGCCCCTGCAGAAGGGGAGGCTGGCAAGCTTAAAAGCTGGTGCTTGGACAGGGAAGAAAGCAGGATGAAGTACTCAGACACCCCTGGAGGCAGCACTTGCCTTGCCCTTACCCATTGCTAGGGCTTAAAGAACCCCCCTGTGAGTGTCACTGCTGTCCCACGGGCCACCGGCCAGGATGGCCACCAGCCCCTCCAACACCCCTGTACCCACAACTGCAGGTGCCTGGGGATGGAGGAGGTGCTCACCCAAGGACTCTGCCCGTCTCCTCAGACCTGGATCCAGGCTCCCAGCACCAGGGTCCCCGCCAGGCTTCGGGCTGACTCCTTCCCTCCTCACCCCTGAGGACAGGAAAATGTGCCCTGCCCACCTTCAGTGCTAGCCTTGCATGTGGGAGCAGATGTCCCACCTCCTGGTGTTCTCCACTCCCTGCTCCCCAGCAAGCCGCTGCCCCAGAGGCTCATTTCTGTCTCCTGGCATCCCCAGAAGGGGCTTCACGGGAAGCGTTTTGCTTGGAAAGGCTATGCAACTTCTGTGCAAGCCTGAAATTGCTGTGTACGGAGCTGTAAGGCAAAGCTAATCCGTTTTGCAGCTTAGCCAGCTGCTGAAAGATGCTATTTAAGAGTGAGGAACTGCTAACTGTTTTTCTCCCCTTCATGAGATGGGAGAGACAAGGGATAGTCAGAGGACGAGAGATGGAGACTGCCCCAAAATGGCTAATTTAGAAGCATCTTTTACAAAGGGAGACTTGCCCTGAACCGTTAACTTTTGAAGTAATTCCTTTCTAAGTGTGCTCAGAACAGACTAATTTTTCACTCTTTTTTCCTGTATTTTAAATCAAAATGTGCATGGGAAGCCCTCTTGCTGCCGATCTCAGCCGAGCAAAGAGGCCGTGGCTAACGCCAAGCCTCATCCTGGCACTTGGGAGCACCCACAGCTGGGCAGCTCTCCAGGTGAGGGTCCCCAGGCACCCAAAAACCACGGCAGCTGCACAGCCGGGTGCGCCATCGGCAAGGATGGAGACAGGGAAGCACAGGTGGGATTTGGGGTATCCTCAGGGCAGGACAGGGCAGGGAGAGCGTCTCTCTTCCTCGGGGCTGGTCTCTGCTAGGGGTGTCAGAATGACAAGTTAGTTTTGGTCTTGCAGACAGGCTGAAAATCCAATATAAATTATTTCTGTTCAGCAGGCATTTAATTATTTTCAATTGGGTTTTTTAGCAAAATAAAAAAAAAACTACAAAGAGTGGCTGGGAGCAATCTTGGGATGCTTTGTTCAGCCCCAGAAATACGTCCTTTCTCTCTGGGGTCATTTTACCCTCCTCCTTCCCTCCCCTCTGCTGATAACTTTAGATTGAGTTTAAAGTAGCAGATGGCTTGGACTTTTCAGGAACAATGAATGTGGTTTGCTAGAAAACACAGATCCAGGGGAAGAGGATTCAAACCTCATTCCCAGCTGATGCCAGACAAAGGGAAGAGCAATAAAACCCCTTTCTATCCACTAATGGCCACAAAGTCATCACGCACATTCTCCCTCACTGGGAGGGAAGCTCATGCCTGGGAAAGTGGGGATAAAGTGTGGAACGGAGCAGACATTTCCCCGTTTTCTGGACAAAACGTGTGAAATGTGGTAAATGGCAGGTGTTTCTCACTGAATTTTCAACTGCATCAGGCACGGGAAACTGGTGTTTGCAAAGCATCCCTCCTGTACAAAACAGGCAATGATGAAACCCAGCTAAGGAAGTGGCGAGATCTGGGGAGGCTGGGGGAGACTGTGGGTGGACCGGGGCAGACTGAGGGCTGTGGCAGCCAGGGCCACTGCTGGGCTGGCAAAAAAACCCACCTGGCTGCAGAGACACAGTGAGGGCACTTGCAATCAGCTGCGATTTTAATTTGCATTCTGAAGCTGCTCCTGGGAGCCCTCTCTAAGCACTACTAACATCTTGCACCGATTTCTGCACCACCATTTTCCCTCTCCCACCCTTGCTCAGCCTTACCCTTTTCCACGCTCTGGCTGGCAGCACCAACGCTCTCCCACGGGATCCTCCGTGGCCTCATTAGGCAACCATTTCTCATTAGGAATCCTGGAGGCCCACGTCCCCCTGGAAGCATGGGAGACCCGGGGGATCCTCCACCACCCCAGCTCCAGGGGTGCTTGTCTGCTCTGCGTCACAGCTCTTCCCTGCATTTATAGATTTGCACGAAGTAAGGGTGGCCCCTCTCTGGGTGGTTAATTGCTGTGTAATTAGGTAGCCAAAATCTGCCACAGTGCCACATAATGCCTGCACCTCGGAGGCACCACCACGCTCAGCTCCTCCCTGGGGGGATGTCCCCATGTCCTGTGCAGCCCAGGGGGGCTGGGTGCGAGCACAGAGGCCAAATATGGGACAGAAAGTCATGAATTTCTGTGGTCTGCGGGATGCAGCAGGAACTGAGCAATTGGGGGGGGGGGGGATCCTCACAGCCCCTGGTCCTCCCCCAGTGCCTGGCTGGCCCCTCTCAGCCAGGTGGAGCAGGCTCTGAGGCAGGGCGCAGGCACTGGCCAAAGACTCAGCTCACCACAGAACCCACTGCCAAGTGTTCCCACCCTGGAAACACACAGTGCTGGGGACCGGGGCTGGCTGTGCAGCTGGGAACGGCTTTCCAACATAAACCTCGCTCTTCCAGGGCGAGTACCCGCAGCTTTCCGCTCCCTCCAGACTCGGAGCATCTCTAGCCCCTGGGGACGGGTTTCAATGTGACTTCTGCTACTTTAGCTTTGCTGAACCAGGTGAGTGGAGAATGCAAGCCGGGTTGTTTGCTCCTGTGTTGTTTGAGGGCACCCCAGTCTGGGGGTGACAGTGTTCCCCTTTGTGGTGCTTCCTCAGCTTGGCTGGGGCCTGGATGCTCTGCGGAGGGAAACCCTGCTGCTTTTGGGATGGAGCTGCCCCACTCTACAGCCACGCAATGCCCACCACCAGGGCACTGCTGTAGGGGATGGTGGGACCCTGCTTTCACCTTGTGCTGTGTCCTACAGAGCCCCCTGAATCCCTTCTTTCCAAACCTCTCTTCCCAGCCTCGTTGTGTGTCACAGACATCACCCAGCCCCTGTGTGATGGGTGGGAGCTGGTGGCTGTCCACCTTGCCTGAAGGGTTGGGGGTTTCTAAGCACATCACTAACCCCCGATGTCCTGGCAGAGGAACAGAGCCGTGTCCTGCCAGGGTGCGCTGGCCCAGGCAGGACATGCTTGCCACCTCCTGGACCTGTCTGCCCAGAAGTGAGGGCAGCTCCAGCCTGCAGTGTGACCTGGGGGGGTACAACCCCCCTACAGTGCTCAGCCCTGACCTGTGGCTGGGGTGGGGGGTCCTCTGACCCTCCAGACCTCCCTGGTCCTGGAGGGGATGAGGAGCACACTGGTGTGAGTTTCGTACAAGAATACTGAGCCACCTATGGCTTTTTGGGTGCATCTCTGTATTCTCTCCCCATGGAAAGCTGATTTCTTTGTGCTGCACTCCAAAACAGCTCAACCACACTTGTAGGAGAGACTGCAGAGAGCCGGCTTTTCTCTCCTCTGAGGTGGAACACAAGTGACATTCTGCATGATGTTTGTGTGAGCTACACCCTGCAGGACACCCCGTAAGCCTCGGGGCCCGGGCTGTGGCAGGATGGGGAGAGCACAGCTAGAGTCAGGCTTGCACTAATTTGATCTCAGTTCAGCTTTAAACTGATTAGGACACACACAGTGCAATGCTGAATTACTCCAGCTTATGCTTAAATAATAACTATACAGCTTTCCGCTGAACGAATTACATGTGGATAAACACACCCCTTCTGTAAATTCCAACGAGGTCTTGAAACACAGCTAACCATTCATCACCACGCAAATCTGCCACTTCAGATTGCTGCTAATGCTGGGATTCCCCTCCTCTGCCGAGCAACAAGCCAGCCCTCCAGCTCCTACATGGCTTGGCCTACAGCAGCCAGCTGAGCATCAGCAGCAAGAAAACAATGCAGATAAGCAGGAAAGAGAGAAGGAACCTTGGGCAATAAACACATGGGCACATCTGTCCCCTCCCTGCTAGCTGACAGACCTGCCACACCACACAGCAGCTCCTGGGAAGTCATCACTTATCCCTGCGTCCTTCCAGACAGCATCTGCTGCAGGCGGGATTATGGATGGCCTGTTAGAAGGGACCGTAGATGGTAAGATCCCATTACAGGTGTCATTTCCTCTGTCAACACGTGGAGAGCTTATATCTGCAGCTTCTGTTTGGTGATGGCCAGCTCCAGAGACAGGGAGGCTCCTCAGTGTCACGCCATACACGTTTCTGTGGGCTGGAGATAACCCTCAGCAGCAGTGAGCGTTTTGGCATCCCACAGCAAAACACAGCATTACTCATTCTGGGCAGTCCCTGGAAAAGTCTCCATTTTTGGTACAAACACTACGTATCAGGAACATGGAAATGATTCATGAAGTCGAAGCTCAGCAAGGCCGCTCCACCTTCCCTTCCTCTACTGCACTGAAAGTAATAGAAAACTGATTTTTTTTTTCCCCATTATCTAGATGGAAAAAAACCCCAAAACGGAAGCAATCCATGCTAGGGTCATGTTCAGCCGTGGGTCCTGAACCTGACTCTTGCACTGCATCCCCAATTTACCCAGGAACCAGCTCATTGCCTGAGAGCACCCAGCAGCCAGCCGGGTTTTGCTGGCAGCTGCTGCCTTTGGCTCTCTATATCCATGCATACTAATATGAAGTAAAATGGGATGGTAATTTAATCCTATGCCACTAGAAGCAAAGCATCACACAAGCCTGCTCATCCTCCCCTCTAAGTTTAGCCCAAAGTGTATTAAAAAGCTGCTACTGGATTCTCGCCAGCCCCTACTTAGCTAAACTACCTGACTCTGCAGAATAGCAGAAAATTCTCCATTCTGTGTTATTTCTGGTCCTTGGGAGAACGACCCACATCTATCAGGGAACTCGGCCCCCCACCGGGCCCGCAAGAAGCCAGTGTAATTTGGAAAAATGTGTGGAGTGACAAAGGCTTTCTTGTGACATTGGGCATGTTTCCTGCTGCCTGGAATCTCAGCTTGGAGCTTCTTCCATCCCTCCACTGCAGGCCTATGCACGGTAATGAATAAATCTGTCCCTGCTCACTTATAAATAGTTTATAAAAGGTTCATAAATAATTTCTAGATGTTTTAATGAATAGTTAATCAATTGTTGCCAGGCCAAACAGGTCAGCAGATTGCTTATATCCATCAATTACGAAGGCTGCTAATGAGCTTATAAGCACCAGCAGGACACAACCGGTCTGTGATGGGCTTGTAGCGTCTATAAAGGGTTAATAAATAATTAATAAATGATGCGAGTGCTCTTTTAATTAAAAGCTGTAGAAGGCCATTGAAAAATGCATTCCTGGAAAGCCACGGGCAACACAGCAAGCAAACATCTGGACCTGGTTTTGTGTCCCTGCCTCTGAGGAGCAAAGCCGGCAGAGAGGTGCCAGCCCGGCCCAGCAGGCAACCCGGCTGCCTGAAGAGCAGCAAATTTCCTTCGTTTGAGGCAATCCAGCTGATTCCAGGGAAGCATGGCCTCTTCCTGGCCCCCTCTATGACCTGGAGCCCGCACCAGGGAGCTCGGCCACCTCATCCCCAGCTGCTACAGAAGCGCCCTCCGTGCTCTGGCTGCCGCGGGTAAGGGACCAGAAAGGCAGGGGACATGGATGCTTGGGAAAACAATTCCCGTTTCCCGGGGCTCTGGCCTTGCTCTTCCCTCCTGGGGGGTTTGGGGTGAGCCACTGCTGCCCTGGCCTCAGCAGCCCCCTCTGCCCAGGGAGGGGACACACGAAATGCCACAGCGAGGAGCTGCGCACTGGAGCACCACGAGGCAATGACGTACTTGGTGTTTGGCCTCCTTAGCAGAGGCTCTTTATTATCATTAAGCACTGAATATTTCTAGATGATAAAAGCAATTAAGTGTAAAAAAAGGTAATGATCCATCCCATATTGCATCCAAAAGATAGGAGAATCCCTCATAAAATTATCACCCTAGCACAGAATGGGACCTAAATATCTTTATAATGTAAGGCAGAGAACTTTGCTTACAGTCAGAACATTTATAAGGCATTCAATTAGCCACTGGAGGGTTTCTTAGTATTACCCAATTCTCCACGAGCACAGAGGCAATTACAGGAGATTCTAACTTTTCAAATTAAAGACAAAAGACAGGAGAATTTGGATAAAAACCTGTTCCCGGGTTGACTCTGGAACATACATGCAGAGGAAATTTCATGCAGATCAGGCTTAATTTACTACACAATTTAGCTCAGAGCCAGAGCGAGACTCTTCCTACTCCTTTGCTGGAAGATCCTTCTGCATGGAAGGGGACCAGAACGCGATGTACTGAGCTGTGAGCTGGCCCTGGGGATGCCGGGGCGGGGTGCCATCCCTCATCCCTCCGCTTTTGCAATGTCCCCACGCCCTTGGCAGGGATCCCAGCCCCAGCTGCTCCGGGGTATCCATCGTGGGGACCCCTGTTCCTGGCCTCTGGGTGCTGGCAGCGGGTGTCCGTGCCTTCAGCCTGTGCTGGCCCAGGGCCACTCGGCCCCTGCACGCTCCTCCGTGCATCACTGTGCGGCGCTGACGTGCCCAGGGACTAATTTAGGCTGGAAATAAGGTGTGTGTCTGTAACGGGCAGTTAATGGTGAGGGTCATCAATCACAGCAGCAGATTAGCGAGGGACATGATGGATTTCCTGATTCCGACACCTTTAAATCACGATCAGTTTCTCCTTCCAGAACTGCTCGGGCTGAGCCAGGAGTGATGGGCGCGGTGATGCATCGCCCAGCCAAACCTCCCCGCACACTGGTGCTGCGCTGGCAGCCCCCACTCACATCCACCCCACCCACACCCACCTGCCATGGGGTACCAGGGCTCTCCTGCCCTGCGAGAGGGCAGCAGCAGGAGGAGAAACTCTCCCTGCGCGGGGGGCTTGGATCGCTTCCTCCTGATTTATAGTTTGGGAACGTCTCAATGGATCAAGGTGTCGGGTCTGTAGTGCTGCCAGGAAACACTGTTTTCTGTTAATAAGGAGAGAGCAGCAGGTCATTCCACCTGCTGCACCTGCTCTGCTCCTGCAGGGGGGAGGTAGGGCTGCACCTTCCCAGCACCAGCACCTCCCGTCTCCTTTCAGGGTGGCTGTGGCAGCCCTCTTCCCCTCACCAGGAAGGCAGCAGCATCCCAGCACAGCTCCTTCCCTGCAGCTTCTGAGGATCCACACCCCCTACACATTCCTGTGGGTGTTCCCTTCTGCAGAGCTGCCCCACGCCACCGGCCTCACTCAAGCACCGGTGGCTGCTCCCAGGCATTGGTGCTCCCCACGACAGACGTGTCGTGGGTGGCTTTGCCACCAAGGCAATACTCTCCAAGGGGATCCAAAGCCACGCCTTCCGCTTTGCTTTTGGCTCCCGAGCTGGCAAGGCTGGCTTGGCTCACAGGCAGAGCCTTGTCTCCAGCCACCAGCGCCAGACACTCCTCCCTGGCTGCCAGTGCAAGCCAAAATCCTCCCGCAGCCGCGCGCCAGCCTGGTGCCTTCCCAGGCAGCGGTGACCGCAAGGCTCCTGGTGCAACCACGGGGGCCACCAGCCCTGCACCCGCATCCCAAAGCACCTGGGCAGGCAGAAGCACCACGGGGAGCCCCGCTTGAGCCCCAGCATGGCTGTGGTTGTGGGGTGCCCTCAGGGCCCCTCACGGCTGCCTGGCACAGAGCACTGTGGATGCCCGCGTGGTGGGGAAGGAAGGAGACAGGCTCCTCCGGGCTCTGCTCTGCCGCTGCGCATCCAAACTCTTCCTACAAAGCCAGCCCTGGTGGAGGGGTCTGGGCTGCTCCTAGGACCAAGTGTGAGGGGGAAGGAAACAGCACAGAAAGGTGAAGAGAAAGTTAATACAGCTGCATAAACAAACTCCGACACCACACGGGGAGGATGCAGGAAAGCGTAATGCCAGAAAGGACATTCATTTTTTTGCTGAAAAGCAAAGCTCTCCACTACTTTTTCCAAAGCACGTGGAAAACCTGAGCATATCATGACTCCCTCGGGGCATTCCCTCACGACCTCTGGCATCCTCCACGCTCTCTCTCCGTGGGCATCGAAGGGCGTGCACACTGATGAATTCCATGCTGCAGAGCACTTCGATGCCGCTGTTTTGCCAGCCCTGAGATCACTACAGCGGGGCCAGCCGTGGCCAGCGAGGGAGGCAGGGCTGCAGGCAGCGTCCCCTGCCAGCATCCCCAGGCCCTGACACCCATCAGCATTTCGCTCTAGCCAGCTGATCCCAGTCAGCATTAAAGCCATGCTTTCGTGTTTCTTAGCTGCTGCTGCTCAGGGAAATCACTCTGTGCGTAATATGGAGAAAGGCTGTGAGTGTGCAGAGATTCCTCACTGAGACAGCAAGTCCTGCCTCTTGGGGCACTCACATTCAGCAAAAAAGCAGGGGGGAAAAGAGCGTGTTTACAAATGTATATATTCATACCTATATGTATGTCATTATGCTAAGTCATGGTGAGACAAAGTGGATTGGCTACAGTCTTGACGTGCTAAAATTAGGCTTTATGTAAAATAAGTATTTGCTTCATGTAGGGCATGTTGGTATTAAGATTTATTTTCATCCTGACTTGTATTACTGCTTGGTATGATTGGGCAAAGCCCAGGGCACATGCATATCGTTTCCATTCATAACATCTGCATGGATTCATGACCTAGCTAGCGAGCTGAATTGCCTTGCAATCTTTTTTCCACTGCAGAAAACTTAATAACCGTATAAGTCTTAGAGCAAAAAGAGGCCCCATGTATTTGCTCTGCAAGAAGAGCTCTTGAATGGAGTTGTAGGAAGCAGGGAATGCATCACACCAACTCCCTAACACCCATTACCCATGTGGACTCATTCCCACGAGCAGGTCCCATCGTGTCTGTGGGACTAACAGCGGATGCCAGGGCAGTAAATGTTAGTGGAGTGCTTGCATAAGCTCCAGGACAGCCCCTGACTTTCCCAGGAAAAACAAAAAAATACAGTGAGTTTGTTTACTTCAACTCTTTAACCAAATGCCTTTGGCAAAGGCACTTTACTGTTATGAAGAAAGCATAAATTGAATGCTTACAAACGTGTGCATGAGGGCCCCGTGCTCCCGCAGCACCAGAAATACTGTTACCATCAACAGGTGGAAACAGTGAGTTAAACAATGACTTTCTCGTCCCCTGGGGCTTTCCCGAGGAACCTTCCCTCGCTGCAGCAGGGCTGGGAGCAGCTGGAGCCCAGCGGTGTCTGTGGCGAGGATGCAGCATTTATCTCATGGAAACAAAAGGTCCGTCGCTGACAGCAGCCAGGGAACGAAGGCTGCCCACGGGGAGCAAGGAGAGGAGACAAGGACAGGGTGGGAAGAAGCACCTGCCTATCTGCACAGCACGGGAGAACAGGCACAGTTTGGTTTCTGCTGCAGACGAGCAGGGATGACGAGCAAGGCACTATGTGCACCGGGGACACTGCTGAGAAACAGCCCCCTTCAAGAGACCTCTGCTCATCCCTAAGAGAAAAAACTCCTGACCGCAGGTGGGAAAGTCTCAGTTGGTTCAGTAGAAGGAAGATGTAGGCTTATAGGAAGCTTTTTTCAGACAGGGAGAGATCCACGAAGGACTGGCTAAAGCCCTGGGTTCCTGGGGTCAAGGCTGAGCTGTGACACCCTGATGCAGGTGAGAAGATGAAGATGTATTCGCTGAAAGAGCCTGGCCAGGTGTTTGGAGGAACTGGAGTCACTGGCTCAGCTGAGAGACCAGGTAGTTTTGTAATAAAAGGACCACGTTGGAGGTTTGTTATACATCTCCCTGAGAGTCATTTTGGAGACAGCAATGCTGCTGGGACTGGTAAGAGCTTTGCAAGAGGCTGCTTTCCAGGTGGAGGCTGTGGCGCAGATGCTCAAACCAGCTCTGCTTGGATGTGGCTGAAGCAGGCTTTTTATGTGCCAGTTACAGAACTGACATGAGGAGATGCTGCTTCTGTTTGCTTTGCAAGAAGAAAGAATGTTATAAAAAACAAAGCCAGCTGTAGAAAGTACGCTTCTATTGGACGCTTGTGGAGCAATCACCACTGGCTTCAGTATAATTCAACAGAAAGATATGAAAAACAGGCTGGTAAGTGAGGGCTTCATCCTGAAGAGGAGAAAAGGAATGAGAGGATCCCAGTCTCTTCCATGTGAGTACTTTTCTCCCCTTTGGCTTATTCCCCACTTTTCCAAGGAGATGTCAGGATGCAGCACCCAGGGCACCAGAGCTGTGGGCTCTACAACCCCAGAACACTTAGCCTTAGCCCACAGCCCATTGCCCGTCATGTCCCCTTCCCCCATCCCAGTGTCCTGGGGCTGGGGGCTCCCCGCAGGACACTGCGCCCTTGCCTCCCAGCTCCACGGGAACTCATAAGCACCGCTTCATTTCATGCACGTGGCTTTTTAAAAACATACGTGGCATTCCCTCCCGAGTGTCAGCATCGACCTTCACAGCTGCCATGGTGATGAGCACCACAGAGAAGCCTATAAATAACATCAGTGTGCCACACACTGGCCCTTTTATGAGCCCCGCTCTTTTTGATTTACTTATATGCAAGATATTTTACAGGACAACCCAATTAAGCGTGACAGACGGCTGGCGATGAATTCCCAGTGATGACTTGCAAACACTTTGTTTTAAACCAAATAAAAGGATGCAGAAGACCAGTAGAAGCTACTGGTGTGATTTTGTACTGCCCTACAACCTCTAGAGCAACGGCCACTGGAGAATGCCCCAGTGGAGGAGATGGGCAGAGCTCACCAGGCTGAGCAGGCTGCGACGTCAGGAGGGTTCTTTAACTGCCCCGCTGCCTGCATCCAGCAAGCACTCGGGGCAAGGGTCCCGTTGAGCTTCCAGGATGCCACAAGAGCACTGCAGCCTGACCACACACATTTTGTCTGCAACTCGATCTGAGCAGGTTGCTCTGCTGTCCGTGGAACGCAAAAGCTGGGCGGTGGCCACGAATTTTGCATGAGGCCACAGTGGAACCAAAAACCCTAGCTCAGGGGTGCTTTGGTGGCATCGGCACCCACTGTGCATCGAAACCCGGTCACTTTGCCTGCAGCCAGGCTGCTCATCCGGGCTTCCACCACTTCTTCCAAGGTGGGCACTCCTCAGGCAGCATCCACTGAAAGTAACGCCTCACTCGGCAGTTTTCATCTGACACCTCTGCCATCCCAGGCAGTAATTTCTGTCTTCCAGGTAAGCAACACAGATATAAAACAGAAGACCCAGGGCTTGCATGGCATGTCTGTCTGAGCCCCTGACAAGTCATAGCTCTCCTGGGAAAGCCTCTTTCACTCTCTAGACCTGCTTCCATTTTCTCTCCCAAACAAATAAACAGCCGTGATAGTCAGCCCTCATCCCAGAGCTACTCGATCCAGACGATTTTCCCAGCTTGATGGCATCTTTCTTATGCTCTCCCTGTACACTCCTGTACCTCCAGGTCAGGGGAGAGCATTCCCAGCAGACACAGGCGCAAAAACCAGGTTAGTCACTGTAGAAAGTACTGAAATTGCTTTCTGTGTTGCTCTCTGGGCAAGGCAGTGCCTGGATCCTGCCTGAGCTCTCTGTGAGGCAGGGGCAACAAAGCCCTCACGGCACATGGGGAAAAATACAGCTTCCTCACTTACAGATAAACACAACAGCATTTTTACAGCTCTTCTTGGCTGGAGCCCAGAACTGGATTCAGGCCCAAATATCCATTTTTAGATTTTTGATATTGAATGATTTAACAATATTGAGGAAGGCAGGGGCCTCATGAAATCACGTTTAGCCACTTGAAAACCCAATTTCCCCACAATTTTTCAAAGAGAGAAAGTTTTGATCAGCTATGGTTTGATGCTGAGTTGACACCTGAACCCAGGTGGCTGGAAGGTTAATGAAGAGCAATGAGTCCCAACAGTCACCTAAACGGCCTGAGCTCTGTGATTACTTGGCTTCAGGTTTATAAATTCCCTCCAATTCCACATTCAAGCTGTCAGTTCTCCCCTTCCATTCAGCATTTTCTCCTTTTATGTCTGCAGCATTTTTCTCTACTTTTTATTCCCTTCTCCCTGCATGGTTTTATTTTGCCTTTGCCAAGGAAATGGAGCGTAATGCAACTTTGCAAAGTTCTTTTGCAACTATAAATTTCCTATACTCCCCCTGCTAGACTTGGGTGTGAAGAAGGGGTTCAAAGCAATGCTAGTCTCGTGAAATTCCCGTGAATTTGAAGCAAGATCCGTGTAGGACTGCAAGGATTCATTGCCAAAGCCTGCTTATAAGGAGGACAGAATTAATTACGAGGTTATTAGCCCCACCATGACCTCCACCGCGAGCGAGGGAGGCACAAGCACTGCCCAAGGTCTCAGGGCACACAAAAACACCGTGCTGGTTATTAGTTTGGATGAGTTGTGTAGCTGCAGAAAATGTGGGAAGATCAGAAAAGCCAGGAAATCCAAGGAGGAACCAAAGAAAACACTAGACTGTTTCTTATTCAGGGAAATAAGAACTGAACAATCCAGCGACTATATTGCTGTAACTTGCAGAGGGATGGGGAGGAGTGGAAGGAAGAGGCTCCCACTCCCAGGGAGCCCAAGGTGGTTTGCTGCTGTGCTGCACACCGAAAGCCAGCAGCCATGCTACCTGAAGTTTAAGATACGTAAGGGGAACTCAAACGAGAGTGAACAAGAAGCTGGGTATTTTACAAAGTGATTAAAAGAAAGCTTTAAAACAGGAGCCCGTAGCTCCACAGGCAAATTAATTATGTGGAAGCTACCCAGGGAAAGGATGTGTAGCAGCAGCATGAACTTCAGTAGCACCCCTGGTGAGCGGTACCCAGGAGATGAGGAGCCAAAGCGCACAGGGCAAGGGGAGGTGCTGCTCAGCAGAGCCACGATGCAGCAGGCTCTCCGGGAAAAAACAGGCAAGCTGTTGCCATCCAGGACCTTGCTCACAGAGGCAAACTTCAGCAGGAGCTTAAAAATCCCGTTCTAGAAGAGAATCACAAGGTTACAGTCCACAGCAGGGAGCACTTGCTCGCACACAGAACGCGACCAGCCTTAGCACGAGGCGCTGCTGGCGCATCTACGGGAATTTCCTTTGCTTTCTAAATGCAGGCACGCAAGCCCACAGCAGTCAACCCAGGCTGTCCTACCTTCAATAACTCGAGAACTCAGGACCTTTAATAATAAAGTTGATTTCAGACTACAATTTAACCTCGCCGTGTAAATGATGGGCAAGGGCAAGGCGTGGCTATAAAAAAGCGAACCTGCATCACCTGGCTCTGCTGCTGTTGCAGAAATGAACCCACAGGGAACGGAAAAGTCATCCCAGGGCAGCAGCAGTGGCAGCTGGAGCTATTTGCTAATTGCTGAGGACAACCAGGGACCTGCCGTTTGCTTGCTGCCGTGCTGTGTGTGGTGCATGGGAAGGGCGAGGGCACGCTCGCACTCTGCCTGGTTTGCAAACAGCACGGGGGGAAAAGTTCAGCTGGAGTGCTTGAGTTGGAAAAAAGCAGCTACATGTGAGGATTAGTAACACAGCTTTCTTCTTCACTGCAGCTACTAGCAAGACTCCAGAGATGTGCTTGCCTAAGCAGGGAAGGCTACGAGCCATGTAACGGTGCTGGCCCAAAAGCAGCTACCTGGGGCCTGTAACACGCTGGGGAGCAAGGCCAGAGTGCCTCCAGCACACACAGTCCCTGCTCCCAGCTGTTCCAGGAATGTGGCACGGCCTGAAAATACCCATGTCCCCATCTACTTGTGCGACAGCCTGTGCAGCAGCAGGACATGGAGAGGCTTCTTTCCTTTGGGAGGCCACAGTGTTTCTCTGACCCTCCTGGCCCTGAGACCGCAAGAAGTCTGGGTGTTTCCAAGGTGCTCATCTGCTTGTTGACTCCAGCCTCACAACCAGAGGAACCCACTTGAGGAACCCAGGGAAGCCGAGGACTTGTTGCCTCCATGGGTGCAAGGACCTGGATCTGCTTCCAGATGTTTCCTTTGGGAGGAGGAAAAGGTGTGATGGGCTCATGCGAAGCAACAAAGCTTTCCTTACGTATCCCAAGCATCAAATCCACATTCAAAGCAGGCTCTCTGTGGATGCTCTGCACAGCTGGACTCTCACATGGCTTTGTCTGCAGAGCTGCCACAGTCTGAGCCTCTGCTTTGCAGCCAGATTTTTGTATTCTGTGCTGATTTCCCAAGGGTCTTCATTTGGGCTTATCATCCCCACAGGGATCAATAGGACTGCAGCTGCTGTCCTAGCATCTGCAGCCAGCTTTGCTGAGCAGCAGTGTGGTCTGCTGGATAAAGCAGGGGCTGGGAGCCAGGAGCACCGAAAGCCAGCCCAGCTCTGCCAGGAGCCTCCGCCGAGGGCTCAGTCAAGCTGATCAGTGTCCTCGGAGGCATCCAAGGATGTCCCAGCCGGGCACTGACACCCGTGACCTCGCGTCCGCCTGATCATCAGGCAGAGCACTGAGGAGCTCCGTGGGCGGAGCAGGCAGAGAGCAGGCAGTGCTCCACTCCTTCCACATCCCACCCCAGCCCTTCCCTTGGCTCTGACTTGAGAAGCTGAATGCTGAAAGTCTACAGCATCCATGGCCAGGATCAAGTGAAAGGAATGTAATTAAAGTAGCCAGGGTCAGCCTACATTGTGGCAATGGGCAGGTGGCCGGAGATACCTCCTCTGCCCCAGCTCCACATTTTGGGACATTTTGGGAAGGAGTCCTTCTGCAGAGAAGCCTGGTGGCTGCAGATCACTAGCAGAGCCTCTCCAATCTCCCTGAGTGCTTCTGGCCTTTGCCAGCCTTTTCTTGGAATTGCAATTCTGTGGAATTACAGGTCCAACATCAGGCTGGAACAGCCATACCAGAGACCAGTAGCCATCTAAGATGATGCAGACCCGTAACTCTGGGTTAAAATCTTGATTAGCATCAGCTGCATTCCTTTTTGTGATGAGTCTGTGATCCACAACTGATGCACACTTCATGTTTCACCACCACCTTCTGAATATCGATATTAATGCCTGCCTGTTCTCCATCACTCTTTGCTTCATGGTCGCTGTGCTCGGATGTGCCACACAGGCATTGCCCAGCACAAGGATTCCAGCCTGATAAGCAGCAACACGACCTTTGTTAATACAACTAGATAATGATGCCATCCTACCCCTTCAATCTGGGGGAGTTGGACCCACAGGAAAGCACCCTTGTCCCCTGATCACTGCACAGAGCCACAACATCACCTGTGCTGCCACTGGAGCCAGACCACCAGCACATTTCCCTGCTACCACACTCCAGTGGAAAAATTATGGATGCACTTTGCCAGGTGCCCGTGTTTGCAGTGATGGATTCTGCATCTGGTTATTAACCTCTTGCAAAAGCTCAGTGTTATCTTGCATGGAAGTAATATTGAGTTAAACAGCTGTTGATAACTTATCTCCTATTATCCACGACTTCATTCAAGGCCAATATTTGCTCACGTCCCAGAAGCATTGCTGTATTCCCAACGGCACTGTTTATGGAGTCAAATGGGAGCAATTTTTAATAGGTCTTAGGTACTTAGAGGGCCATGTTACCCAAGTGCCTCCTAATCCTGAACGTGCGACACAAGGAAACTCTGCAGGGGTACAAGGCCTGGACACGGTGCTCCATCTGCAGAGGAAACCAAATCTGGAGGAGGAAACCTAACTGGGGGAGCATCTCCTGCAGGCACAAAGGTGCTGACCCAAATTCCCCACCTCCTGCATCCTGTGCCAACCACTCACCATGATGCTGTTTCTCATCCTTCCTCCCTCGGAAGGCAGGTCAGCCATGGGCTAGCAGGTCCCAAAAGGTCCCAGCCATCAGTGTGACCCTTTTACTTTCCTTTGTTGTCCCCTAATTCAACCAAAGGATGAGAAGAGACATCCCCTGCCGTTTCACTCCGTCACTCAGACTAGTGTAGGTAGGTTACTCTTAGCTGAAAAAAATTATTCTTTGGGCTTTCATTGTGGACACTGCCAGGAGTGTGTCAGTGGTTCGCTTCATGGTATTTTTCCAGGGAGTCCATTCTCTTCTTTACTACTTTTGCTGATGCTGTAACTGTATGGCAAAGCCTTAGGCAGACTTAGACCCTGCTGTGCTGGACGTGGCATGAGCAATGATCAGAGAACAGAATTTGCATCCAAAAAATGAGATCTCTGCAGTGTAACTTCTCCCACCACTATCAAAAGGACTGGGGTGGAGACTGGGCATTCTGGGATGAGTTCCCAGGCATTTCCCATCCACACAGGCACTGCCACGCACACAGCAGAGCTCCTGCTGTCCCTGCCTCGAGTTATCAGGTGTGAAGGCAGTTTCCCAATGAGCTACACAGCCCGGGCTCCACTCACGACCTCTCCTCTCCTCCACACCACCACTGGTCCACACTGCAATGAGAAATTAGACCCTGGTGACCCCTGGGCTGTTTTATGACGCCACTGGAGTTGGTGGAGTCAGCAGAGCTGAACCCCTGATCTGTGAGCAAGTGGCAGCTCTTGGAATGGCCAAGGACTGGCAAGAGATCGTAATTAATGCTAAGTCTAAGCTGCAAGCAGCAGGTACATTTTAAGTGTGTCCCCTGACTCAGTACCCAGCTGTGGTGGGTTTATGGCCTTTGATATTGTTACATTAATCATAAGGAATCTCCCAGTTCCTTGGAAATACAGCGTCAAGCTCTCCAGGGCTGATTTCAGTAGTTTTATTCCCACGTAATAGCCCTCTCCCCCATTTATAGCTATGTCTAGACACATAGTGAGGAAGGTGCTATAAACGCTTGATGGAAAAACCCTGTCTACCTCCTAATTCCTGCATGTCACATCCTGACTGTGCACGGAGTACATGGCTGTAAAGTCTGTAAAGCTCACGCTCCTTCCCATGCCGCCAGCCCTGTGGATAGCAGCTTGCTGTCCCTGGCACAGGAACACAGCTGGCCCAGCCCAGAGGCTTCCCAGGGGCTGGAGGCTCTTTGCTCAGGTCCTACAGTCTGCCTCGAGAAAATGGCCAAGTGGGAAGGAAAGAAGGAAGAGGTGCTGCAAATCCCCTTGGGAAGATGCAGCAGGAGCAGCACTGCTCCTCGTGGCACTCCTCAGCACTGCCCTTCCAAGCGCCAGGCAGGACAGCGTGAAGAGGAAGAAATCAAACTCGTGTAAATGAGGAAAGAGAGGATGTGTTTATTCCTTTCTTGGGGATGCTAATCCATTATTAATCAAAACCAAGAACATTAACATAATGGGATGAAATCCTATAATGTTCAAGGCCTCTATGAATGTCATAAAAGCATTCAGTAAGTTTAAATACTGTGTTTAATGCACCCATAACTCCCGTGGCACCGCTCCAGTTATACCTTGTGCAGAGGGAGCCTGGCTGCCTATTTTACATCTCCCCAGGGCACTTGAAATCACTGAGGCCTCTGAGCAGGGTGAGAGTGGTCAGGGTGAACACATGCTGAAGCCTGGGGATGACCCTATGTCACTGAGACGGCACAGGACGAGGAAGGAGAATCAAATCACAGCCCCGTGGAAGATGATGGTGATGCTGACCAGCAGCAGGCACACATGGGACAGGGCTGGTTAGCAACATCACACCTCGGCTGTGGAATCACAGAAACACAGAGTCATTTAGACTGAAAAAAACCTGCTAAGATTGTAGAGTCCAACCACTAACCTAGCACTGCCAAATTCACCACTAAATGACATCTCTAGTCTCTAGTGCCACATCTACACATCTTTGAAATCCCTTCAGGGATGATGACTCAACCACTTCCCTGGGCAGCATGTTCCACTGCTTGACGATCCTTTCCATGAAGAAGTTTACCCTGATATCCAACCCAAACTTCTCCTGGTGAACCTTGAGGCCATTTCATCTTGCCTTGTCACTTATTACCTGGAAGAACTGGGCAACTCCCACCTCTTTTCACCCTCTTTTCAGGTGGTTGTGGAGAGGTGTAAGGTCCCCCCGAGCCTCTCTTTCTTCAGCCTGAGCCCCCCAACTCCCTCAGCAACTCCTCCTCAGGTTTATGCTCCAGACCCTTCACTGCCTTTGTTGCCCATCTCTGGACTTGCTCCAGCACCTCAATGTCCTTCTTCAAGTGAGTGGCCCAAAAATGAACTCGGACAAAGCAGAAAGGCAGTCAGGGACCGACGGTCAGTGAGCGTGTGACCCACCTGGGGTGGCTCTGCTGCCAGCAAAGGTGGTGGTGCCAGTTGTTGCCGACTGTTTTTCGGCTCTTGCGTGTGTTCGTGCGCTGCACAGCACTTGGAGCCTTCAAGATAAAAGGTACTTTCACCAGCACTTCAGTGGCTTGTTGCCTATTATAGGTCTGGTTTTGACACTCCCCCACCCTCTTATCTAACTTACTCTACAAAGCTCTTCTCACTTTTTCATCTCTCTTCTGTGGTCCCTAGCCAGGGAAAAAACAAAACAACAAAAACAATACCAACATATTTATTTCCTTTTCGGAGAGCTTGAGCTTAGTCAGACACAGTGATCTGGAGACAGGAGACTTTCATAAAGGTGATTCTATAACAAAGAAATATGCATACTTTGCTGTAAGCTCCTCTCTTCAAAATGGCTTGGTACTTAAGGAAAAAAGGCCTGTCTTTTTTCTTTTTTTTTTTTTAACGAGCCTAGTGAATGTTTTAATTAAGTTGGATCGAAATTTTCACAGTTACTTGATGTGAAAATGTGAGCCTATAAGAGTCGCCTTTGATGCCTGAGTTATGTTTTAAACACTTGACGGGTCCTGCAGAGCTGTTAATCCTTTTAGCATAGCTAATAGCTGTTGCTGGAGTGCTCCTGAAATCCTGTTTTCTTTGTGTGTTCTGGGCTGGAGGCTCCCTCTGGAATGGCAGCAGTCCACCCTGGAGCTGTTGGCAGCTCCCAGACCCGGGAGCCCCCCACACCACTGAGGACCCCTGAAGACCCCCGGGCTGATGGATCTTCGCCGGCAGGCACGGGAGTGTCCCCACATGTGTAACAGGGTGCTGCTGGACAGCTCCAGCACCCACGGACATCCCCGTGCCGCTTCAGTCTTGCGCCAGGGGCAGGTCAGGGGAGGTTATGAGCTCCCCCCATCCTCCCCATCAGCCTTCTGGATGCGTCACCAGCATGAAATGGTGCAGCAGGAGCTCAGGAATGGTCCCCCGACCCTGCACTCAATAGTGGAGCACATACCGCAGTCTGTGTGTGCCATCCTCTGCTCTGTTCAGCGTTGCTACCTTAAAATAAGACTTTTCATTATCAAATATTTTGAGTTCAGCTCTCTCCAAATTTGGCAAGCCACCCTACACCTTATAAACAGGCTTTCCTCTGCTCTCTAGCTCTGGATTTGCTTGAAGGATAGGTAGCAAACTGACTTTGGGGAAATGCAAATGCCTTCCACAAAGGATGCTGCAGGGAGAGATGAAAGCCAACTCCATTTGCATTAGTTCTGTAACTGGATGTTTTCCCTCTCCCGTTTAGACTGTAGTTCACACACACACACACATTTTTGACACTGAGCTGTTTGTTGTCAGCTGCTCCTCCCAGGAGTTTTGAAGAAATCCCCATTTACACACACAGCTACTTGTCAGGGCACCGGCAGCAAGCAGCACGGGTAAAAGGGGCACCCCAGGAGCTGGGATTCAGCAGAGCCTTGCCGTGGCCTTTTGGGCAAGTGCCACCTTGCTCTGTACCCCTGTGCACAAAGGAGGACGCCCCGAGCCTGCGGCAGGACCAGCAGGACCCTCCTGCCACTGCCCCTGGGCAGCCTTACTGCCAGAAGAGCTAGGAGAAAACCAGCAAGGTGATGAGCTCCAGCCCAGTGCACGGGCTGTCCCACAGCAAAACAGCAATCTCTCGGTCTGTTAAAGCAGAAACGCAGGCACAGGGAAGCACCCTCTCTCTGGATCCATGTGCTAAATAACAGAATAAGCAGGGCTGTCTCTCAGGTCGGTGTGTGTACACGGCACTCCTGGGGATGGATATTCATCCCGCTGCTGCTGCTGCCTCTCCGCTGCAAGGGATCTGCCAGATCTGCCTCCGGGTTTCCTCTGAGGAGCTCCTTGGAGCGGCTGCAGCACGCAGCAAGGCACCCAGCGCCGGATGAGGACACGGGGAAGCAGCACCGGGGACTCAGCACCAGACTAGAGCTCCAGCTGACATGCTGTGCCAAGCCACGCTCACTTCCCTCACTCATCACTCTGAGACCCTCCTCCACCATTTGCACGGCTTTTTGTATATATTTCCCTTATTATTTTTTAAAGGGAGCAGGGCGATACCTCTCTGGCAGCAACCAGAGGAGTTTAAGAACAGTTATGCTCAGGCAGCCTTTGAAGCCACTGAGGTAAACGGGATGGGGCTGGAGACCCTAGTACTGCTAGCATCCTAGCCAGAGGTGTTTCTGCCTTAAACAGGCAGCCAAACATCTGTTTTCATCCTGACAGCGAGAGCTTTGCATTGGGAAACAGACAAAAACCCAGAGAAACCGATAAAAACCCGGTTTATATTCAGCCCTGTCTGCTGTTGCTTGCGGCAAAACCCATAGAGAGCCCTAAAATTGCAGAATCTGTGCTTATTTCACCTTATGTCAGCGACGTTCAGGAGAAGGGGATTTCTGGAGAAGGATTTTTGCACGCAGTGATCAGACCCCTGTACTCACATCCATTCTTGCAGACAAACCCAGGGCACCCTTTGCCACACAACAGGCACCTGGGGGAAGCCCAGTGCCACCTGTGATCCGTGGCCACGGGGTGGACATCCGGCAGCCGGGATGCAGCCCGACTCAGCATCAGCGCTGGCAGATCAAGGAGCTGCGCAGGACCCGTGGGGCACGGCAAGCCTGGGACACGTGGAGGGGATCCTACTGGGACTGGGCGCTACTGTGGGCCCATGTGAAGGTGGCTCACAGCTAGAGGCATCCAGATTCCCGGCGCAAACCACCACGGGACACGTAAATCCTCGTGCCAGCTGCCCGGCTGCCCAAGAAGAAGTGTGACAGCGGCATGTCCAGAGCGAGGACTCCGGATCTGACATCTCTCCAGAGCAGGAGCACAGGAGCAGGCTCCCCAGGCGATGCTCTGGGCTGAGCACACCTTCCCTTCCGCAGGGCAGAGCCTCAGATCGATACCCCACGCCCATGGGAAGTCGCAGCTCAGCCGCACAGCCCATCTGCACGATCGATGGCGACAGTCTGCCACCGTGCAGGGAAAAGAGGGAAAAGGCTGCAAACAAGGATCTTCCACGCACAGGGAAGCACCCCGGTAAAATCCACACCCGATGGCACCGGCAAGGCAGGACCCCCAGCCGTACCCACGTCCCCCGGTGCACATCAGCTCTGCCGGGGGGCAGCGCCTCTGCTACCGGGGTAGGAGAGGGAAGGTCCCATTCAGAACATGTTCAGCACTACCGCGGAAACCTGACCCCCTCCTGGTGTCCCCGGCTCGTGTGCCGCCTCTCCCGTGGGCTATGTACCCTCTCCCACACTCGCTTTCTGAGGTCGACTGCAAAGGGGACATGTTCCCAAGGAGGAAACGGGAGAATCCCGAGCTTCCCAACGCTTAGCCCTGACAGAAGGCTGGAAGGAGTCCGCGTTCCCTGCGGAGAACCAAGCTCCAAATCAGTGCTCAGCCTCCAGCCAAGGCCTAGCGGGGAGCAACCCCGGGAGCGGGACGGGCCCCGCGGGGCGCGACACCCGCACCCCGAGCCGCAGCAGGCTCCGGGCATGCCCTTCGGGGCTTCCCCGTCCCGCGGGTCCCTCCCGGGGCTCCCACCGCGAGGCCAGGTTCCCCGAAGCCAAGTTTGGTCCAAGAGCAACAGAAGCTTCTCCCGCATCAGCCCAAGCAGCCAATTCCGCTCTCCCCCCACCCCTGGCCGCATCTCCCCGGCCCCTCGCCACTGCGACCGGTCCCGAGCGGGACCCCGGGCCACGCCGCTGTCCCGCCGGGGGGCTCGGCGGGTGCGGGCGCTGCGGGCAGCGGAGGGGAGGGCGAGCGGCCGGCGGTGGGGCGCAGCCCGGGGCAGCCCCATCCCTGCAGCATCCGCCGGCGGAGCGGCGAGGGGGCGAAAGCGGGGAGCCGGTGCCCGGTGGGACCGCAACGGGGGAAACTTGTGCAGCGTCCGGAGCCCGGCGAGACGATACCGCGGCGGATGAGGGGGGATGCTCGGCGTCGCGCGGCGGGGGCGGCGAGGCCCCCGGGTGCCGCCCGCCGTGCCTTACCTGCCGGGCCGCTCCGGAGGCTGCAGTCCGCGCCGTAAATCCGTGTG
>VWPU01005820.1:0-60973 GCA_013398955.1 Callaeas wilsoni
TTTATGTAATTTATTTGAATCTTCTCGGGACAGTTGCACAAACTTTGTCTGGGCGGAAATATGCTGCTATCCTGATTATCCTGCAGGCTGCAAGCCTCTTTCGAACTGTTTTTCAGCTGGTGTTGACGGAATGTTTACGTCTTTTTTTTTTTTCTTACATTCCTGCCCGTAATTATTGTCAGTTTTTCAAAATCAGCAGTCTTATTTGTTTGCCCAGAACGTGTTTTTAGGTGTGGTTTTGTCTATATGTGTGGTTTTGTATTTCCAGAAAATAAATGAATGTACAGCGGTCTCTGTGATTCTTCTTGGCCACGTGGCCCTTGAGTGAGACTAATCTAAGGTTAAATCTGTCATGCCCTAAGGCGATGCTTCCCAAAGGCAGATACTATGTGATTCTTTCACCTCGACAATGGCTCTAAAACGGCCTCCAGGACCAGAGATGTTTTTTCCCAGGTGTGGCTGTATTCTCTTCACATAGGTGAATAGCCAGACCTCTGCTGCTGGTCTGTCTATTGGAATACAGAACGTGTAACTGTACTTGTGTGCGTTTTGTAGCTTTTTTCCTTGTGATCTGAGTGCCAACTGAATTTGCATTAATGCATTGGGGAAAAAAAACTCCAGGCTGCAGCGAAGGAATCTAGGTCAGTTTGAGATACTAATTTTAAAGTGTGCCTGGAAATCTGTTGGTTTTCGAAAGTTGTAGATGAGAAGGTGACTTTGCTGTACATAGCGATTTCTGTTTGAACCAAAGGATTCACAGACAGGATTGAAGCTGTATGTAGAGATTGTATTAGTCTGCCACTTAGCTTCAAGTCTGTTTGTGCCATTTAGTGGCATGGGGTTCATGCTCAGTTTATATTAGTGAGGAGAAAAAATAGTGCAGCCCAAGTGCTCATCTCTGTGCAATTGTCAATCAACTGTTGGTATCAATTGACAATTAAAATGGAGGTTTTTTTGCAGTATGTTCACCTGTACTGCTCTGTTGTGACATTTCTGCCACTGCAAGGGTCCAACTACATCATCACTCTTCTGATGTTTGGAAGATGCTGGCTGGAGTCAATTTAAAATAATCGTAGTAGAGATTTTCAGATATTTTAACTTGCAAGTGACAGTTCAGAAGTGATTAGCAATAACAAATGTTTTTGGGTAAGTGTACTTTATCGTGCATTAGTTTATTAGTCTACCAAGTTGTGGGTGGAGAAATCCTGCAAAAATTCCATTTGTGCAATTTATGCTGGGTTTTATATGAATAGTATGACAGTGACCATTTTTTAAGTACATTATGGACACAGAGCTAGCTGTATTTTCAAACAAATCTAGTCAAAACATGGGATCAGATAATGTTTTATATATTAATTCAGAAAATGTAATTTTATTTAGGTCTCAAGAAATCCTGGTTATGTCTACTGCCTCCAGTGACTGTTTTTTAACAGTATGTATCTGAAATACTGAAAAAACCACTTGAAATTGCATTGCCTTCAGTGTAGTAAGATCTTTTTTTCCCCCTCGACAATGAGAAAAGTGTAAAAGCCAGTGTCTGGTATTAAGGGGGTTGGGTGCAGGGTGGGAAATAAGACTACATATATGTCACTGTTTTAAAAACAACACAGTCACTTCAATATAATATTTTTGTCTAGATAGAAATATTTGACATGTTCTAGTTATAGGCTAGTAGGCGTCTAACAACAGTGAAAACTCTAGTTGAACAATTGGGTTGTTCCAGCTGTCTATGACCAGCCCTGCTGATCACCACCATGGTAATCATGCTCCTACAGTTATGGACTGCTAAAACTGTAGGAGAGGCTCTTTCTCACACCGCTGCAGAGGTGTTCTAAAAAACCTCCCCAGAATAATAGCAAAGACAAACTAAGTACTTTGAATAGGTGTTTAGATATTTTGAAATAATATTCATTTTGTTTTATTGCTTTTATAGCTTTTTTAATATATTGATTCACTACATACACCCTAAGACACTTTTTTTTTTCTTATAGTACGGTAGCATAGCCTCAGTACCTAGCTGAATTCTGTTGTAAAATAAAAACAATCCTCCAGTAAAAGAAAATTAAGGAAAGGAAGTAAGCTTAATTTAAGTAGTTCCAAAGTAAGGTTAAACAAATTCTAGGAATAAGGTTACCAGTGCAGCTCTAATTAACCTCTAGTGAATACCATTATGATATCAGTATTAATTGTAAATGATACATTTTCTATGGAACTCCAGTGCAGTTAATCCCTGTCCTACACAGAAGTCATACATGAACTTTGAAACGAAAATGCTGCCTAATTATAGGACTTAGAGCACTTTTTCCTTCCCAACTTCCAATTCCCAAGTCAAATTCCCCTTGCCTTGTGGTTGACCATCTAATACTGATTTCTGCCTAGAACTTTGTCCATCATGTGCATGAAATGAAGCAACAGATGAGGAATGTGTCACCAAATAACAGCATCTAATCCTCCTCAGCTATGTGAGCCTGTATTTTAATCTGCTACAAGGTGAAGAAACAAACACTGTCAGTGCGTTTTTGAGATAATAGTGTAGGACAACAAAATGATGCTGGAGCTGTGGAATAATTGGTTTGATTCCCATTCTGGGAATGACACCTCTTCCTTTGCCTCTGTATCTTCTATACCTTCCCTTTTGCTGTAGTTTCCTTCTATTGCACTCTGCCTAGTTTGCTCCTATTTTTACTCACATAAGCCTTTTTCCTTTTCTGTAAGAGGCTAACCACTCCTGCCCGGCTTTTCTATTCTCAAAATACCAAGCTTTTCCCCTTTGTCTGAAATCCGCCTGTATCCTCTCCCTTTCCTTGATGGCTTGCCTTTTTATTTTTAACCCCTATTTATTTCATGTTCCTAGTTGTCCGCTCTCTTTATCCCTACCTCTGCTCCTCAGTGTCTCCTGATTGTTTCAGTCCCAACTGTGCCCTCTTTTCTACCTCCTATAAAGTAGCTTCATCTCTATAGGCTGTTTCTCCTGCCTTCCTGCTTCACATTTCCTGGTCTGGTGCTCCTCATGGTTTTTAGAGTTTCTCACCTCTTAGAGTTTCGACTGTAGACTTTGGGCAGCTTTCTATGGAGGACAGTGGTAATCACACCTCTGATACGGAGGGAATGCTAAATATTAAAATTACTGCAAAAGGGTCTCAAGATTGATTTAATATGATTGAAAGAACATATTTTTTCCACCCTTATTTTCAGGAATATCTGACCAGTTTTAGCTGAAATTCATGTACTCTGCTGGAGTCAGCTGACTAGGATGAAAAATTTGTGGTCTAAACATGTTGGTAAAGCTAAAGAAAGCAGACTTCATGTTCTTGAAATGGAAAGTCTGAGATGACTTTATTTGCAGGCAAATAAATGATGCAAAAATAAATGATGCAAAAAATTTGCATCACGTTTAAAATCCACTGAGTATAGTTCTCAAATGCATTTGAGCACTAATTTAGGGATGGGAAAGCCATTTAACTGATGTATTGGTTCAAGCATAAACCAAGTGTTTTTCAGAAAATCCTGTGCAGGAATGTTCAAATTTGTCGTGTATTCTGAGGCCACATGGAGCACTTTCTCGGTTGTGTGAAACATGGCTGGCAGCTTCCCTCGTGTGCAGTGGGTGCCAGGCTGGTTTGTGTGCCTGGGGCTTGTCCGTGCAGCACCGGTTTGACGCTGGTGTGGGAGGGTGGGCGGTGCAGGCTGAAGTATTCCTCTCTCTTATTCACTGTTGTTTTCCTGGAGCTGCTGTTTGAGGAGTTTATGGGCTGATAAATGGTGTACATGTTAATCTCGGGTGGATCTTGGCTAACCCAATCCACTCAGGTTATCAAAGCAGTTTCTGGAACTCTTAAAGGGAGTGTTTTCTTCTGTCAGGATAAATGAAGGGTCATCTTAGATCCAAGGCCACCAATCTGGTAAAGATGGAAATCAGGGTGTGGAGGCTTTTAGGTATTTTAAACATATTAATATAAAATATTTTTATTCAGTTCCTTAGAGCTGTTCTGCAGACACCACCTTGCTTTGATTAGTTTCCAAATTAATATTGTGAAAGCAGTAATTTTCCCATTGCAGATATTATTAAAACTATTTATCGGTTTATTAAAGTTCTTAGTTTTTCTTAAATGAATATGGGCTTAGAAGAGGACTATATTAAGTATTTTAGCAACCACTACATTTATGGCTTCATATGCAATGATTACTACATTAATATGAATTGATATATAGATTTAAAATTTTGTTATAGATTGCAATGTAAAATGGAGAAGATTAGGATAGTCAATGGAGCAGAAAATATTTAAGCATGGCAGCATAGTCTTAATATCTAATTTACACTTCTTGTCAGATAAATTAAAAATAAGCATTTTGTCTTACCCCAATGATTTAAAAATGTATTTAATTAAATGGGCACATGGTTATGTGGAGACAAGGGATTTTTCACAAGATGTCTTAATATCCAGGTAGTATGTTGTATTTTGTATAGTTTGAGATTAAATGTAGTTCTAAGGTGTCTCTCTTAGGTTTAATTCAAGCATGAATATAGCTTATGTATCTCTACAAATCAAAATTGCCATAGCTCTTAAAATATTAATAAGTTTTGAACTTTTGAGGTAAAGAAACTGAAACATTCAAAGGTCATGGTATATGTCATCTTACATAGATAAAAGCGAAACATTACTCATGATATCATGAGTCCTTCAGTAAAAAGAATCTCAGTTAAGAACTTGGGGAAAATACTGAATATTTCAAAGCAAATGTAGAAATGCCATTTGAGATATCAGTAAATATCTGAGACTTGATGCAAGTCTCCAGAAATGTCATAATTAAATAAATTGCAAATTTGTTTCCAGCTATTTTCAGACTCTTTCAGAACACTTGTTTTAGGAATGTTTTTCACCTATAGTGGAGCAGTAACAAGCAAAGTAAAAATATTTGAGCTACTGAGGCTCTTTTATTATGTCTTTATTCTCTCCTTATTAAATAATTCATTTTTATATCATAGCTGTATTGTGATATGAATTAATTCCAGGTACCTGACATTGAAAAATGCTGAAGTAAGATTTTAGAAACAAAGTTCTTTATCAAAATAAATTTTTACCTTGTTGAAAGAAGGATACCAGCATCTTGTGCATTTTAATAAGCAGCAGTTCAGAGAAAGTGAATTCCCATCCTTTTCCTTATCAGAGAGAACTCATTTCATGGAGTATTCCGTAGAGTTATCAGGAGAATATAGTTATTGTTCACATTGAGGGTGGCTTCTCCATTTACTCACAGAGAATATATTTAGGTACCAGCAAGTCTTGGGTTCTTTCCAAGGCATTGTGGAATTACTTTATGGTGTCTGATTTACTTTAAAACTTCTTGTTATTGCCATTTAGAAAGAAAATTTATCCTGCACACATCCTGTTTAAAACAAAAATTTGTCCCCTGTTGAACAAAGATAAAGAATATTATAATGTTTTTCTCGGTAAAGGTTGTGTTCAAATTAACTGGAAAAATGAACCAATATTTGTGAATTCATGGACCTGACTGGTTTGATACCATACAAATTCTGGTTTCAAATGCACAGATGAGTATTACTGGGGAATAGCTAAGGTAGAGTCAGGTTATGTGGTCTTGATTTTTTGTTTTATGCTTTCATTATTTTAATGAAAATTATCACTCCTAGAAGTTCCTGTGAGCTAGACTACATGTGTTTCCTTGATTTACATGCATACTCTTTCTGTATGCCAACCTAGGATAATTTTGCCTGTGAAAAATCAACAGTGAAAACTGGTTTCCCTGAGGAAGGTGAAGCAGATATGCCGTCAGAAGAGTGCAATATGTATAAATTTCTCATACCTTTGAGTTGGGTATGATGACTGAAAGTGTAATACTGCAAAAACACTCACTAGTACTGATGTAAGAACCTTGAATCACAATGTGCTGGGTTTGCTTTAAAAAGAGTGGACTCAATTCAGCACTGATTTGGAGTTACAGATTAAACCTGTAGAGAGCTATTTAATGCAGGGAAAACTTGCTAGAATTTGTCAAGATACAAATGCTGTTGCTTCTGTTCTCAGACAGAATTACCTAAGTTATTTCCTTACAAATACTGTTGCAGAGCAGAATATTAGAGAAGGCCAAACCTGAGGGGGGGAGGGAAAAGAAAAGAGAGAGAGAAGATCTATTTTGCTATTCCTGAAAAGGTCAGAGTAATGTCTCAGGGAACAACCCATTGGTTTGTACTTACTCATGTCTGGAAATCCCCACAGGAGATTTGAAAAATAACAAGGCTGTTCTTTTGTTGCTGCATATTGAAATGACTACAAGAGATCTTCTCCTTCAACCACTTCTTGGTGTCTTGCAAGGAATCTTAGAGAGACAGGTGTGTTTCATTCATGAGTCTGATTTCCAATTACAGCCCTTAAAGCCTGCTTTACTAACTTCCCAGCAAGTGTAGCATCACTTTGTGTCAGTAATGTGGAGGATAGCTACCTTGATCCAGATGGGTTTATTGTACTCAGGGCTGGCTGTATTTAATGCAAGTAAGCTTATGTAATCACTTGTCTGTTCAGTATAGTCTGTTCCGTAGTCATTTACAGGCTGTTCTAGTTGGGAGAGGAAGAAAACTAGGCTTTGTCTTTCAAAACCTGCAAAAAACCTCATCCAGATGAATTTAGTCTCAGGACAGCCTGTCACTCAGTGAAACACTTTAGAAATTTGAGAGCCTTGACAAGATGTCAAGTAAAAGATCTAAGTAAAAATTTCTTCAATGAAATCAAACTCAGGGCACCGCTTATAAAGAAGAAAAGAGTTGATTTGAAAATCCTGTGTGAGGGCTTTACCCTGACTGACAAATCTGAGGTTTTTATTCCACTGTCTTCCAAGGTGACAAAAGAAGTAACACTCATCCAAGCTACTATTTTTTGGCTTTAGTCCAGTTTTGCTCTGACAATAGTGTTTATGGAACCCTCTGGTTAAAGTACCAGAACAGCAACAGGGCAGCACCTTACAACTTTTCTAGAAAATTGCTGCTACTAATTTGGCTTCATACTTTGCGCATTTTAAACATGTGGACTAGAATTCACAATTATCTATTCTATTTTTTCATAAAAAGAACAAAATAATGAAAAAAAATCAAAGATGCACGATGAAGTCTGAATAGCTGCTTTCCCTCAGGAAGTTTCATGCTGAGAATGTAGTTAGGTTGATGCAAAGAACCAGCCATGCTGCCTACCTTCAGGGAAAGTCTCACTGGGGAGCATGACCACTAGATGGCTGAGAAAGTATAAACAACACTTGACAACTATTTGTAGTAGCACAATCTTAATTTCTATAAAAGAAGGTTATGATTTAGATTAGATTTTATATTTAAGATTATGATTTATTATTTCCTTATGAAAAAAATTGCAATGTTGTTTTATGTAATCTGTGTTTAGAAGCAGAGATCCAATTGCTTGCTTATATTTATAGATAGCTATTTTGTTTTAGAAGAATTCTAAAAAATTGGTGTGATAGATACCCAAAACCTTTTAGGGGTAAGCTGGAAATGAATACTCTTGCATGCGTAGCAACCTTAATGCTTCTGCCAGTCAGGATGAGGTATCTAGATTGACCTGGAATACATGAAGTACTTCAGAGTGACTACTTATTGCTATCAAAATATATGATCTGTGAATAATTCAGTCAATAAGAACTTAGTGCTGTAGAGAAGCCACCTCCAGCAGGAACGCAACAAAACATGTTCAGACTTGTTCTGCTGCCTGACAACCTTGACATAATTGTGCTATTTCCTCTATTTGTCTAACAGTCCCTGGCTACAACACACATCCTTGGGCAAGATTTTTCATTTCACTGTTCCCAAATGGCCTTCACGAAATTTGCTGTGCACACATGACTGCAGTATTGCAGAAATAACTACACAAATCCTCAGCTTCAGCAGGATAGTTAGCTGCCCTTCGTCATCCACAATCCATTTGTGGATACAAATCCATAGTACAAACTTTAGTTTGTATCTATGTAATACCATAGCTTTTCTCTTTACACTGCTAAGAATTTATTTTACATAGGAGAAATATTGGCTGTTAGTATTCTCCTTTGGTTGTGATCTGCTAACGGCAAGTGTGACTGGAAGTGCACACAAGATTAGAATTTTCCCTGAGGTGAAATACTAGAAATTCATGTGATTCCCTCTGCAGTGTAACCTGCACCGTTCCCAACCTCTGCAACCTGGAAATTAGGCAGTCCTCCCTTCCTCAGGGAAAGATTGGTTTTCTTCACTGCTGTGTTTCCTGTGTTAGTCGCTTTTCCATTCTGAACCTCTAGAACATGTTTCTAGTTGCACTGGTCCTTTGGACCAGTAACTCCCCGTCTTGGTTTGCAGCCATGACAAGTTTGCAGCTCGTGTCTGTAACAGAGGTGCTGCCATTATCGACACTCCTTTGTGGGTTAGAGTCTGAAACACTATGTGGATGACCTGTAACCTTAATATATACATTTCACAAAGTGATTAGGGAACGTTTTTAATATTCCGGATCTTTTTCTCTCAAATGTGAATGTTTTTGTGTTTTACTGAGGTTAGAGATCTGAAAGAAAACCCAATAGGCTTTTCCTATGATCTCCTATCTCATGTAAAATTGTATTTCTCTAGAGAAAATCTTATCAGACGGTCTTCATAGGCAAATATGTATTGTGGCACGTACTAATATTTTCGGACACTTTTTCAGACTTTCTATTAGGTTTTTATTCATGATTTAGAGAATCCTTACCTTTGCTAGGGATAAAATAACTAAATCTGAAAATAAGGAGCAGAATTTTTAAACATTTTTTAGCTGGGTGACTGTAAGATTGTCTTTATTGTTGAACTTACCTCAGCAATAAGGCCACAGCATATTCCTGAGTTTTGGAAAAGTTTGCAATCATTCTGGTGGTCTGTGTTCTCATCTGCAGCCGGAGAAATACTCTCAAGGTTTACAATGTATTTTTAATCAGTGGATTTTGTGACCCAAATACTTTCCAGATAATGCTATACTTCTCTATGCTTTAGGGCCTTACACAATCTGAGATGTCCTAGGGGCATTCAAGACAATAACACAAGGCTGGCAGAAATCACATAGGTCATGCTGAAGACCTGCATCCTTGTGGAGGAGCATCCTGGCTGGAGTATGCAATTGCTCTTGCAGCATAAGTAGCTCCTTTTGGAGCTAAATTTATCACAGATCTGAGGTCTCCCTAAGTTAAAACCTGGGAGTGAATCCTGGTGTCTGAGCTAGATAAAAATGCATTCCTGATGTTGCCTCTTCAGCTGTCTCAAGTGTTTTGTGAAATTACTTCAGTTTGTAGATTGCCTGGAAATGCTCCAAGTTCCCCTTTGTGCCAAGTGATGAATAACAATAAGAGTGTTGTGACGTCCCATATAAACAAACCACATTAACTCAAATCTTCATACTTCCTAAATTAGAACTGCAGTAATATCCAGGAATTACAGATATTTTCCAGTATCTGTAACCTCCATGAGTTCTCATGACTTACTTTAAAGCAAGAGAAACTAACCGATTTCCAAAGTTTACCTCTGTTATCCTTGATGACAGGAAGGCAAACAGTGTCAGTTTTAACTATGAGTGTCTCAGCTTGGAAGGCTCATTTGTCAAACAACTTTTTCCTCATCTTACAGCAGGAGCAAGGAGACCATCCTCTGAAGCATTGCACTGTATTTATAGCATCTTAAATACAAAGCACTGAGGAAGGACAACTAATGGAAAATATAACAGCAGTCAACAAGAGAGGAGAAAAATTATCCAAGTGGGAAGGTAACTAGGCAATTAGATTTGTCTGTATTGGGCCTCTAAATCAGCAGTTTTATACTTCCAGCTGTTGTTAAAATTTTCAAAAGTGATAGTTTTGCAATCGCCAATTTTCTAAAAATAATGATGTTGACACTAGTGGAAACTGATGGTGGAAAATCTAAAAAATATGAGGTAACTTAGTGAGAATAGTCAATGACATTCTCTTTCACAACCCTGAGGAATACTCTCTGGAATAAAAAAGGACATAGTATTTTTCTTAAGGAAAGCCTGATATTTGCAAATCCTTTGGCCTAATGTTGATAATCAGAAAGATATTAAGCCAAACAATTAACATTACAAGTAGTGAGAAAATAAAGAAACTAAAAAAAACCAAAGAAATTTTTCAAGAACAAATTTTACCAATTCAACATGATTCAACATGAGTAAGTGGTTGAGTGTTTAAGGGAGAAGCAGTATATGTAGCTTGATGATAGCAGAAGTTTCAGTGCTGTTATATGTTACTTTCCCCTAAACTGGGGAGACGTGGACCAGATTAGATCACAGATAATCACAGTTATCACTGCCTTTACCTATAAAAGTTCTTTCAGATGGAATCATTATACAGGCCCATTTCTTTACTTTTTGCATTTAGTAATGAGTCAGGAGCATAGACTATAGATTATACTTAACAAAATTTCTGGATTTTGCTGGCTTGGGTAGGGCTGAAAACATTATAAATGATAAAATTAGAAGCTAAAATTATCCTGGTAATTTGGAGAAATTGTCTGATATCAGCAAGAAGAACTTCAATTAAGGAAAGCACAAGTAATAAATGTACAAATGTAAATAAAAGAATAACTGACTTTGTGAATGCTGTTACAAAAGAGAAGAGGGAGAATTTTAAGGCGACAGTTGCATGTGAATCAAGCCATTTATTCAGCAGAATGCTGAGAGTTATGAATAGTTCAGCTGGAACAGTTTGAGTAGTTGCTGTTTCTTGGTAGGGAATTACTGCACCTCATCTGAGACATAATAACTGACTGCAGTTACATTCTCAGTCCCCTGCAGTGTAAAATAAAATACATTACCTTTATCTCTTTCTCTTTTCATCACATTCCTAATGATCTGAGTCAACAAAGCTGCCGTGAAAAAAAAAGCAGAGGTTGTCTTGGCAAGCATGAAGAAGAACACGTGTGACACCCAGGAGTTAATTATTTCACTATAAGAGACCTTAGATGAGCACTGCATCTATGTTTGCACATCACACTTAAGAAAGAGATAACCTAAGGGTGGGGGCAGAACGTTGAAAACATCATTTGTGAGGAGAGAGTGAAGGCTCAATTTCTGCTTACAAATGAAAAGGTGGTGATCATTTGTTCTCTTTGGTCACAAGGCAAAATTATTTGTCTAGACTTATTTCCCCCTCTAACATAAATAAAGTACCATTAGTGTTTTCAGTGCAAATGGAATTGTTCTAGATTTAAGAAATTGCTTTCACAATATAAAAATACGGTGTGATCAAATAATATTTCAAAGATTGTCATGACATGCATTTCGGTGTGTTGCTTTATCAACAAAACAGCGTGAAGTTCTTCAAATGTATTAACAGGGTACGACAGTAGGGCTGCTCCCTTGTTTCTTGAGTGGGATCCCAGCAGTGAGGGAATGGTGTGCAACAGACTGCAGGCAAAAGAATTGAACAAGGTACAACTAAATACCACAGGGAGTTCCTGTCTGGTGGCTCCTCAGAGCATTCCCCATACCCAGCTGTACAGTAAAGGACTCCACCACCTCCCTTTCCACTTGCTCGTCTAAATTAATCCCAGGTACCCAGCTCCCTCAGACATCTTCCTCCTTTCACCATCAGTAACCTCACACTCTTCCCCATCTTGAGAGCACCTGTACAGGAGCAGGCACCTGCTCTTCACACTAGTAGGGAATACAATTTGTTGTTCATGAGCTGATATGCAATTTTACAGAAATTAGTTTATTAAATATTTCACATAGTATTCACAGGGAGCACCACATGCCGCTGAATATTCATCATCAGTTCCTGCAATATATGCACTGTATGACTCCATTTTATAATTTGCATGAATATTTTTATATTAATATTTTCATTAACATGAAGAGTCATCATGCAGGGCCACATCTTGTCCTTAGAGTATACCTGACCTCACTACTCTCTGTAATGTGTGATCAGAAAGTTAAAGTCATCTACTGCATGGCTGTTTCTGCAAATTTGAAGTGAAAATTTTTTTAAAGCAAAGATCAAACTCTGATTTTATATTTAATCTCATACAGCAAGTAGAAAATTTTCAGTACAAAATTGGCTTGGATCTTATATTTTTACTCATATAACATGACATTGTTTAAAGATTGTCATTTGTATCATGGAAGAGGATAACCAGAAAAGAGCCCCACACTCGATACTGTATAATTAAGTACAATATAAAAGCCCCCCAACTCAGAAAGAGATTGCAGTTAAGAGACCTGCCATGATGAAAGTCAGAGATTTGAGTAAAGGAAGAATAATACTTAGTTTGTTCCTATTTAAGAGAAGTTATGATTTTTGGAAGCATATAGGGAGCGAAACTAAGTATCACAAGAATACAGTTTTCTGCATGCATTACAGTGGAAAGAAGTATGTATATATGTGCTTAAAAATGTAAAAAAATATCGCTTTTAATTTTTTCCCCCACTGCAGCTTACCTGGAAAACTTATTGGATAACTATTTTTCACAATTTAGTGCCTATTAAATAAAGAACTCAATACCTCTGTTTGCTGACAGTCTCCTGTAGAGAGTTCCTTCATAGCAAAGTGTTAGTTGTTGAACAGAGAAGGGCATGTCCCTAGAACCATAGAAACGTTTAGGCTGGAAAAGACTTTTTTTATCAAGTCCAACTGCTAACCCAGCACTCCCAAGCCCGCCACTAAACCATGTCCCTGAGTGCCACATCTGCATGTCGTTTAAATGCCTCCAGGGATGGTGAATCCACCACTCCACTGGGTAGCCTGTTCCAATGCTTGGCAATGCCTTCTGTGAAGAATTTCTTCTTAATATCCAATCTAAACCTCCCCTGGCACAACTTGAGGCCATTTCCTCTCATTTTGCCACTAGTTACCTGGGAAAAGAGAATGAATCCCACCTCTCTCCAGTCTCCTTTCAGGTAGTTCTAGAGAGGGATAAGGTCCCACCTGAGCCTCCTTTTCTCCAGACAAAACAAGCCCAGCTCCCTCAGCTGCTCCTCACAGGACTCGTGCTGCAGGCCCTCCACCAGCTCTGTTATCCTGTTCTGGATAAGTTCCAGCACCTCCATGTCTTTGTAATAGTGAGAGGCCCAAAACTGAACACAAGATTTGAGGTGTGGCCACAGCAGTGCTGAGTACAGGATCGCTGCTGTAGCAGTTCTTTCTAGAGAAAAATAGTAAGTGAATTGCAGGGAGAAATATCATAGCCCAAGAATTGTTTTCCACTCCTTATAAAGCCTGCTGATGTTTTTATTGACTCAATCCCCACGTATCTGTGAATTTTTCTACAGTCATGCCTTCTCAAGAGATTGAGAAACAGAGATGACTTATGGTAAGTAATTTAATTTAGTATCTATTGTAGCCAAAGAGAATGACCTTGTCTGATACACTCTAGACATGATTCATAATTATCGCCGTAGCTGAATGTTCAGGCAGCAATCAGTGGAAATGAAATGACTGTGTAGCATTTTGTGACATGAGAGATGGAGCATGGAAAAGCTGGACTTGGACTGTGTAAACTCTTCCCCGTTCCTCATGCTAATTGTATTGCCATGAACATGACTAATCCTAAAGGCACACACACACCTGATAACCTACATGCACCTCAGACTAGGAAAGAGGATCTCACTTAATTGGTGAGAAAATAGAAGAAAATGTTATTGGCTTGCCTCAAGATTTCCCGGTTGTTTTCACAACTAAAAGCTTTGTAATTGTTGACTTTAACCTTTTACATGGCCAGGTTATCATGTTATGCTCCCAGTTGCCAAATTTATTTAAATACATTGCAGTAGGGAGCAAATCTCTAAATCAAACATGTTCGTTGAATCATATTAGGACAAAACCCCCAACAATATAAACAAGTATCTAACATAGCCAGTCACAATGAAGTATTTAAGTCTTCAGGCAATGTAAATTAGGAGTAAATTTTCTTTAGATTAATCCAAACATTTTAGACTGGATTAAATTAGTTGTTTTCATCATAAATGCATTTGCAGAAAAGGTGGTAGTATTATGTAAAGTTTTACTTAATGCAGATTTCTTTAGCTGGAAATTTGACTTTATAATACCTGACTGCTTCTTTCATTTACAAAACAAAGCTATATTCTGATTTTTTTGTTATTTTATTTTTTCTTTAGAAACAGCATTAAAATATTTTCTGGAAGTACATTTTAAATTTTTTTCATAATTAATGAATAGCAGTTCTTGATTCTTCTTGTTAAGAAGATTCACTGAAAACCAACCTTCAGGGTAAAGATTATTAATAACAAACCTGAAAATAAAGTTCCTATTAATTTTAAAATACTCTAACATGCATTTATGCAGTGTATATGTGGAAATGGTTTTGTTTTGTGTTTCTCAAAAACTGAACACTTGGACTCTTGAAAATAAGACATTAAATTGATATGAATAGGCTAACAACTGCTAGTCAGTTTTGAAAGCTTTGGTCTGTGTGTAACTGTTCTCTCAGGCACACACATCACTGCAGTACCTTGTCTTTAAAGACCTTTATAATGCTTATGGAAGTGTAATGCTGAATTTAACAAAATCAGTGTTGTATTGTTTGAAGTACAGTCAATGCAAATGCTTGTCTTGTAGTATACCTTCATTTATTTTCTTTTATCTGTACAGCCAACTTTCTGTAATGTTTTTCATTTGGAGAGTGGCCACCTATGGTGCCTGTTTATCCCAATGTGTATGCCCATGGGTAGGCAGCCTCCGCCTGTAATCCAAACAGAAATTTTCATTTAAACAAACCCAAGTCTGCTGATCCTATCTCAGCAGGTGTAAATTAAGAAACTTGTGAAATTGATGATAGCTTAGGGGCTTGCAAACTCCAGAGCTAAAATACTTGGCAAGATTGCATTAGGGACTACTCTAATTAACAAAGGACATGCTAAACCAAAATAAGAGTAATTGCTGACAAATTATATTTAACTGGTGTAAAAACATGTTTCAAGATAACATAAAATGGCATGTCCTGAATTCAGCAAATAGAAAAATCTATAATCACTGTAGAACCTTTTAATTAGTAGAACTGTTATTTCTACCTTGAGAAAGAGATGGTGAATTTTGTGCAGAAAATGAGCATAGGGCCACTGGGAGGACAGAGAATCAAGAAGCCTATTAGTCTGGCATTTATGGATTAAGTATCACGGTTCTCATGTTTATAAAATTTGTATTCCATTTGTCTGACATTCTATTCTTGTATTCAAAGACCTCCCAAGTTAAAATCAGAAGTGTTGAAAAACTATTAAGAAGACACATTTTCAGAAAGCTGCAGCATTTGTTGATAGATACACAAATTATTTCATTTGGCATTACTTGCAGAAGTCCAAATTAGAAAGAATACTTCTACAAATAAGAATATACTTCTGTGAGACACTCTTAACAGGTGTTAGGAGTTAACAGGAAAAATCCAGAGGGGAAAACCATTTTTTTTGTTTCATTCTTGATATCTTGTCTCTGTGCATGCAGGTTTTGGCAGATTTTGCGACTGAGGGCTATAAACCATAAAATGCTGAAGTCGGTCTAGCTATGTTTATCTTACATGTCTGGGAAGACAGAGAAATTGTAAGGAATAGAAAATCAGGAATTTTCTCAAAACGTACATCCTATCTTGCTTTTCTGGTGCTTTGTCTGCAGTGTGTATCCTTTTTAGTAAAATAGTTTATATGTGGTAGATAATAAATGGAAACAATGTAATACAGATGAACAGTTATTTTGTGTAGCGGCAATTATTTTTACTAACACAGTTACTTCCATCCCATTTGCAGACATACACATAAACACAGACATTTCTATTTTCGTTCTATGTTCTGCAAGCCCCTTCCCCAAATACTAGATTGGTGTCTTCCTTTAACATGATAACGGCATAAAACTTGTGTTCAAAAGGGGAAAGTTTTTCAGTAACTTAACTACTCTGGGTTATATTTTTAGCAGGATCGCTGCATTTGAGTTCAGCACTGTTGTTAAGCAAGTTTGAACCTTCTGCTTTACTGCAAAGTGCTGCCTTCAGGAGGAATTTTTCTGAAGCCTTGCTAACTGATGCCTGCGAAGTCGAATTGGACTTGCTAACTGATGCCTTCAAAATCAGATTGTGTGCCTAAATAAAATCCCTTAACATAATGGAAGGCTGAGGTGAAAGAGATGTGAAAGCAAATGTGCTTTTGGAGCATATTTGGGTGTTCCAAACTGTTTTAATGGGTTGTGGGGAAACCCTGCCTTCTAGCTGAGCTGGTGTTTGATGCCACAGGTGATGTAGGTTTACAGGTATTGAGCTGAATAGCTCACATAGCATTTCCAGTCCAACGTAGAACTTGCTGCTGCTCCACATCTTTTTTTGGGAGCAAGAGAATATTTTTCCTGCATAATTTGGGGGATACCTACATTGCACATGCGGGGCACAGTGGAAATCCCGTTTCCTGGTTACTGCCTAAATGCACCAGCTCATGGAGTTAAGTACAGTCTTGGCGCAGTAGCTCCATATGATCCAAAGTAACCCATTGCTCTCTGCTGCTGTCCTCGATGCAAGATCGCTTCTACAGACTTAGGTCCTGTATCTCCAACCTGTCCTGTCTGCACAAGGACAAACTGTGCATTATCTGCACAATCACTTGGTCTTACCAGGATGTAAGAACTGTGGAGAAACACACTCCGCGTGCCTTCTGGAAACTGCTGATGTGCTCCGGAAAGGGAGGAGTCAAAGACCCTCAGTTTGTGGCTGCTTTGGTGACAACGTGGCCGTGCCATGTATTTACACTGGGTTAGATGGCAAGTACAAAACTAGTGATTTTTAGTGATTGAAAAGTGGTATTGAATAGAACAATAATTTCATTCAATTACATTATTAATAATAATAGAATGAGGGGGGATTGACATCACTTGCTGGCTAGGTAAATATGTTTTTTTAAAAGCATGTTGTAAACATAGAAACACAACTGTGTGTTTGTAGGGCTGAGGGGAAGCCTGAACAAACTCGGATTCTTCATTTCCTGACACAACTTCTTGGGAAAAGATCTGTGGGACACAGGGCATTTGCTGTTCATCTTTACCCGGGTGGAAGACATGTTCTACGATAAAGTTCTTCTGCTCAGTGCTTACCTATTCCCTTACAGAGCTGAGGTTTTTGTGGCGTTAATAAAACATGGTACAGTGAGAAAACACTCAGATTCCTTGCAACTTAATTAAGCACAAAATGCCAAAAAAGTTTAGATTTCAGGCTGCTGCTGGGCCACCTGTCTTGGTTTCCTAACCTTCTGGCCTCTGTCTGCCCTTTAGATGACAGATTAGCTGTGAACATCCTCTATAAAAGGAAATAGTGTTCTATAAAATTCACACCAGGTTTTCCAATTTAGTATCAGGACATCCTAAAATAAAATTTGTTTCAAAAATAGGTTGGAGGGGGGATGTCAGGGTTAAAAGCAAACAATCTACTGATGTCAGTTAATTCTGTGAGAAAACATGCATGGAAAAGGGGTTTAGAGTCTTGTTCAGGTGCAGTAGTTTTTTTGCTGATGGAGAGTAAAGCAAAGGAAAACAATAATAGCATGTTCTGTGAATCGAGTGTGATAAAGAAGAGTTCCTATATAGCAAAACAGGAAGTTTAAAAAAGGCCAAACAATTGATCTTTGAGGACAGGAATGATATTTTAATTTTAACCTTTTTGTTCAGGCTTTAATTTAGAATTTACAAGGTGATGCAAATCATTGCCAGTAAACAGCATTTTTGTGTATTCAATGCACACATGTTCATAAATGAAGAGATATGAAAATATTTCAGATATTTAATTTTCTTTCCACAAATGAAATACTGAGAGTTTTGGATACCTGAGGTGTGTAATTCAGGATGTTTATTTGCTTACATTACTCGTTATTTTCCCAGTGTGGTTTATTTCCCCCTGAGTTGTACTGCAAAACCTTTGTCTTAGCTTTTCCAAGAACTTTATTCTAAATACATTTTTTTCCCTTCCGCTGTTAAAATTTATCCCTTGGAAATATTATTTTCCAGACCTCATCTATAGCTGAGGATGGCTTTTTTTGGAAGTCTACGCAAAAACAATCGTCTTACATTGTTAGTAGTCTTTGGTCAAAAATTGAACTGTACCTTGACATACAGCTTATCTAGGCATTTGCATCTCGAATACATTTATTTTTACAACGTTATTGCCATTTGTCTATTTTAATAAAATAGGACATCTTTATGTAATTCATAATTAGATCAAATACAATCTGATAGTTTATCTGTCATTTAAAAAGTGTGTCCTGTAGTGAAAATTACAGTAATATATAATTGAATAATACATGATACAATATGTTATGTAAGTTCATCAATTAAAAAAATACATAGTACTTCAATATTCAGAATAATCTTAGAGTCTTAGATATTTACTCTTCAATATTGGGAAAAAATGGTTTAACCAACAGGTAAGTACTGTTATTGTTAATATTTATCTTCTGAATATTTGGCTTCGTTGTAGCATCACTGTTCTCCATCCAGGTTCTTAGAGAAAATGATCAAAGAATTGCTTCAGCTTTTCACTGTTAAGCTGAAAAGATTGACTGTCTAAGTCCTGCACCATCAAACCTCTAAATCATCCCTGTACACATTTTTGATGTAGTTGTAGTTTGTCAGTGCTCCTTTTAACATATTAGCTTGAAAACAGGTTATGCTTTAAAAAAAAAAAAAAATAAAAAAAGATGCAACACTGCAAACACAGAGTTAAAGGAACTACTGTGCTCCTATTTTCTGCTCCTGCTTTGTAGTCCTCATTTTAAACATCTCGGAATCACAGTAGCCCCTCTGGGCACAGAATTCTCTGAAACTCCATGTTAATTTGATGACTCTTTTCAGTGTTTCTGATAGCTGGAGCAGAAGTCATTGTCTTTGTTCCTATGCATGACTTTCATTTGCTTATCTTGAAACAAGTTGGGGTTGCTTGTGTCCATGTTACCACGTGATCCTGATTGCTCTGTACCAGTGAACTCTACCCTTTCTGTTACTTGCCTTTTCCCAGTTTTTGTGTCTTCTCTAGTGACTTTTATTTCTTCCAGAAGCGTTAAGTTGGAGGTCACAAGAATCCTACGGAGTCCCATTAAAAACACAGTTTATGTCCTGATCCCTTGTGGTTATGTTAGTCCAGTGCTGAGCATACCCTGCTTGCAAGCACGTGCCAGTGCTTTTGGGTGGGAATTACTCAGCCAGCCTGGCTTTGGCTGGCCGTCACAGTAAGAGTGATGAGAGCATGGGTGGAGCAAGTATGAAACTGCTTTAATTTGGTGATCTGAACAAGCTGCAATGACACTATTTGTTACTATTAGTCGGACTTGTAATGACATCAAAAAATCTATCAAACCGGTTCCCATGATCTAATGTAAACACACAGAAATTAGCATGCCATTACTGTTCTTAGCTTTCTTATTGACTTAGTGCTGCTGCTGCTGCTGGCACTGTTTTATTTTATCCAGGGTCTTTTAAAGGTTGGCAGGTCCTATAGCATTGAAGATATCTCAGTTATATTTGCTATTAATGACACAGACTGACTTTCTTCAAGTGTTCTGAATATTTTGTGGCATCCTCTGACCTGAAAATTGTGACTCATTCCTTTGCCACTTGCTTTTCTAACACATGGTTACAACCTGTTGAACAAATAATAGCCAACTTTAAGGTTTTATATAGAAGCCTCCTTAAATATTTCTGAAAAAAAAAATAGAATTTCATCAGCCTTATGGTATGACTGCATCTGATTTACCATGCATAAACAGACTAGTGAACTATTCTTTGTACATTTCTTCTGTGTCCAAATTATCACAGAAAATTTGTGGTAACACCATTACATTGTCTTTATTCTTAGTTTACTTAAAAATTATTATCGATCTTTTCTCATTTCTTTTATGATTCTTTTATGTTTTTTATGAAACTTTTATGACTGTAATTAGTTTTATTCTGTGTAATTTCATTTACTTTTGAAATGATTTTTCTCTCAGATTGTGGCTTCTTGAGGAACTTCTCATTTACAAATTATTATGCTTTAAAAAATATTTCATTGCAACTATTATCACTAAAATATGTTTAACTTCGTGATGCTGACCCTTTAGAATAGCTCATACAGATATGAATATATGCATTTTTGTGCACATATATACAGATACATGGGGAGGACTCTTGTGGTGTCTTTGGTAACATAAAATTTGAGGTCTCCTACATGCTTCTTCTGCACCTTTTGTTTGGTATTTAATTTCCAAAGATAAATTTTGAAACAGTGAGACTTGTTTATGCTTGTGACCATTAAGAGCAGTGTAATAAGTATAATTTTCTATGCCCCCCCCCAAAAAAAAGTCAAACTTTTGTTATGAAGATCTAGAAACAATAAAGCTCATGTTACGGCTCAGCTTTCATTATTAGTAATGTCTGCTAATCCCATATAAGATTTCTGAATGCTCCCCCAGGGCTCTGTAACCCATCTTTTCCTGACTTTGGCTGCAATTTCACAACCTCCCCTTCTCTTGATGATATGTACCTTTTAGAGGAGAGTGGGTAATGCCAAAGGAGACCAGCAGCCTCTCCTTTTGCATCCTTGATTGGCTCAAGGTTTAGGCAATACTTCAGGGAAAAATGCTGCTAGGGGTGTCAAAGCAAGATACATAATTCAAAAAGTATTTGAGCTTTGAAAGATCTAAGTGAACTTCAGTTAAGACCATGTTCCAGTATTTTTGAATGAGTGGGTAACTACCTGTAGTTTGATATAGAGCTGCTGAAAGCTTTTTGCATATCTGATTGAGATGCAGTTTGTGCAGGAAGCAGCATCTTCCCCACCCTCAGGCAGAGAACCGTCGCTCCTCTCCCCGGGAGCGCAGGGAACAGTCCTCCCTCCGGCTGGATCCGGGAGAGAAAAGCCTTCAGCGCTTAGCCTGGCATCCCGTCTGAATCTGCTCAAGGGCACGGGAATCTGGCAATGGCCCAGCTGGTTTAGGATCACAGAATACATGACGTTCTGATTTAGCCAGCCACCTGAGCTAGGAGAAGAACACAAGGACTGAAATTTCTCTGCTTGCTTGATTACGGCAGTTACCAACCCAGAACAGCCCGAAAGGCAGAAGGCCCGTAGTATCTCCATTTCAAGTAATGCAGGTCTTTTGTAAAAGCACAAATAAAGAGACCTTGTAGAAACAGTTTGCAAAACGAGGAATACTGGGAAAGTAGAACAGCTCCTCCTCGGCCACAGATGCTTGACCTCTGTATCCCTTTCTTCGGATGGCTGCATTTTCACCTTTATTTACTTACTGCACTTAGACAAGAACAAGGGCACCCTGATGCTGCCTTGTTTTTTTATTTTTTTCCTTCTGTCATTGTGTTGTTCTCAGACATTTGTTGCATCTGTTTCCTGTTAAGGAAGCTTAGTGCTGCTGCCTTTTGTCCAGCAGGTGGAAGACTTGCTGCAGTATGTATAGCTCAGTAGCCAGGCTATATATAAACATTTTAAAAAGAATACAGGCGTTTTAAGCCACTGGAGCAAGGAGATGCTATTGAATAGACAGTTTTCAATTAATACGGTGGTTTTTTCCCAATCACTGCGTTTGTCAAGGAGATTTAATGGTAGAGTTAAAAGAAAGGCAATCTCTGCACCAAAATATGAAAACCTGAATTCAGCAGCTGAACCCAGGAGATGCCACTAGGGTAAATCCCAGGACTATAAATAGCTGTGCAAAGCCTGCTGGGTTTTTTTCTATATTCGTAGTGTCATCACAGCTGTAGAATGTAACTCTTCTTGAGTTCATGGCATACACTTCCCCTAAGCACTTGCAGTCGGCAGATTTAGAAAGACTTTCTTGTAGTTCAGTGGGACAGTATCATTAACGTTTATCATGTTTTCTGATCAGGGAAAATGCATTTGAAAACATTGGAGATATCTCTGTCCAGGGAATGTAGGGAAGGCCACAGGACTTGCTGTGACTGATGTGCAACTGAGCAGACAAGACACTGCTTCTGAACCTGTGAATATTACCCAACCTGTTGTGTTGGGTTGATCATCTTAGAAATGCTCTAGAATGTGCCTAGAGATATCTGATACAGGGAGAAAGAGATGTTTATAGTTGCTATGAAGAAGTAACTATCTGTGTGAACAAACATATTTGTATGAAGTAGCTAAGGGTTACCTTTACATAATTTGTGATATATATTGTACATATTGTAGTGAAGGAACTTATGAAGAGATGAAATAAGATCTGTAGTGATTTTTTTGGCTACGAAACTATTAAACATCTTTATGTGATTGGTATGAACTAAAGGAAAAATTGGAAAGGGATATTTTATAGATAAGGTAATGTCTTGGTGTTGTGCAGAGAACTGGAATGAGAACCAAGAACTAATGGATTTAACAGACTTAATAATACAGATCTACTTTCGAATACCCGGAATATGGTAAAAGTTGTGATCTTGGGTTTCAGATCTCAATTGACTTCCAGTATTTCAATGACTCAGTGGCTTAGAATTAATAATTAGAGACAGTGGCACTATTTTTATCTAGCAGAGTGCAGTGATTTCGGAGATGAGGCTGGTTGTGCTGATTTCAAGTGGGTGAACAAATGCTACAGAAGAACGGGATTTGGGGTAACAATGACATGATGAGCATTTTGAGAGGCCCTTTTAAATAAAGAGAGAGACTAAGATCATGTGTTTCTGTTAGACTGATGAGTTTGGCGGAAATTGTAGGAATCTGGGAAAGGGTAGGGTGTGAAATTCTGATTCAAGCAAATAAATGTACTTATTGCCAAACCTGACTGTTTTAATCAAAGGTCTGCAGCCCTTACTCATGAAGAAATTCACATGGGATGAGTTACCCTACTGAATGTCATGGCTGCAAGGTAGGTTTTTTTTCCTTTTTTTTTTTAGTTGTACAAAGTGTGATCTAACTCTTCAGTGGTTTTGTATATGTAGGGGTTTTAGGAGTTCTTCTTTTGTTTTGTTGTTTTTTTTTTTTTTTCCTTCGTAAGGAATTTTCCCCATATGTGTTGCTAATGGGCCTTAATTACTGGACACTTAATAGACAAAAGAAGTTATCAGCTCAGGGGAGGGTGCTGATGGTCACTCTCTCGTTTCCTGAGGTTTCCCAGGTAGAAGGGAGATACCACGAGATTGAAGACTGGGAAAAGCAGGGCTGGGGACAGCCCCTGGCTCTCACTCTCTCGCTCTCAGCTGGGGAAGAGGGACGGTCGGAGCTGTTTGGAGAGGAGAGTTTGCGGCTGTTGCCATGGTCCAGCCCGGTCCTGCTTCTTCTGCCGTGGGGTGAGCCCCTGCTCGTAAGAGCAGCCTCTGAACTGGGACCTTATTAACACCCACCTCACTAAGGGAGGGACCTTTTTACCATCTGCCTGGGTGCCCCGATCCTGCCTCTCTCTGCCTCGCTTGGAGCCAGGCTGCTGCCGCCCCGCCTCGCCGCTTCTTGGGCTCTGCTCGCAGCCCTCACGACTCTGTAGCCTCGCACCTTCTGCCTGCCCAGACCTTCTAGGGGTTCCCGCTATGGCTCCAGAGTGTGATACATCTCCTCCACCACCCCGGGATTTTTGCTCATCTCTGCCGTTCCAGCTTGCCGCTCCCGAGAGTCCCGCTGGGGCACGGGGCTCGGCTGTCCCTGGGGTTTTGTGGGGCGAGCCCCTCTCCCGTCCCGTCCCGTCCCGTCCCGGTCACGCCGCCCCTCCTGCGCTCTCCCCGAGCTCGCCCCACAGCGCCCCCTGCAGCCGCGGGGGAACCATCGCACCTGCCCTGCCCACCGGGAGCCACCAGCGCCCCTGCCGGCTGTGACCGGAACTGCGCCAAACGGGAAAGTGCCTGCGACCGAGACTGCCGTCACTGGGTTCCTGCTTCTGTTTTGTTGTTAATGCCAGAGTTGGTGTTGGTTTTGCTTTGTTATACAGACTAGTAAAGAACTGTTATTCCTATCCTCATATCTTTGCCTGAGAGCCCCTTAATTTCAAAATTATAATAATTCGGAGGGAAGGGGTTCACATTTTCCATTCCAAGGAAGACTCCTGCCTTCCTTAGCAGACACCTGTCTCTCAAACCGAGACAGTATATTAAACCATTACTATTATTATGCTACTGTTTGCTCACCAAAAGTTTAATATTTTGGTCCTTTAGAATTTGGTGTCCTGGGATTGCAAAAATGCTGAAACTGTGTATGTAATAGGAAAAGAAGCATGTTAAGAGTAGACTACTAGAGAGATACTCCTAACACTTATTACAATTCATTATATAAATGCTGTGATAGATACATAATGTTCTTCCTTCAGGTGGATTATTGCATATTTTAAGCTCTGTTTGACTTGAAAAGCTAGTTCTTTGTTACTCTCTGTTTACAATATGATGACATTCTATAGCTGAGCAAGATGTTGTGCCTGAGCAGCCCCTCTGCTTCTTGGGTCTCACAGCAGTGAGACTGATCTCACAAGAAGGCTGAATGGCTCACAAGGGATTAGAGTAGTGCCTGGGCTAGTTTTGTTGTAAAGAACGAGAATTTAAGGCCTACTGAAAGACATTAGTGGGTGAAACTTTCTGCTTGCTACATCTTATTAAAGCAATTCAAGTGTGTGTTACATGATTTATAACATTTGCAGGCAGTCAGAAGTGTTCAACCATTGCAGATAATTGTAGTGAAATGATAGGTATGCTTTTCTTTTAATAACAAAAGACTGTGAAACCCTTAGCCATTTCATTTAACTTATCACAGATAAACTTATCTGAGGTGAGGTGAGAAACACCATTAAGGCAAACCCCAAAGCCTTTCTGGTACTTGTTTTTGGAAGTTCTGTGGACTTGTCTCCAGCCATGAAATAAGATCTGTGTCTTAGAGAAAATGTTTCTCTTCAGTGGCAGTGAGCTGGGATCCCAGCTCTGCCCTTTCCTAGGTGAATAAACCTAGTCTTGTGCCAGACTCATGGAAATCACTTGGTAAGATGCTAGAGTCAGAACATATTTTCTCCTTTGCTTGCCTTGGCATAAAGCTTTAAGGATGTGTGATTGATAGCTGTGATAAAGATTTCAGCAAAAGAGGAAGAAGAAAGCATTCAGATCCGCATTTTTGTCCAGCTACATATTTTCTCTGAAGCAACAAATAATTTATGAAGTAGAAGCACTTATTCTGACAACAGGGATGTCCTCTCTGAAGACACTAGTAATATAGTAGTCCAATAATTAAATCAGCTGCTTTCTCTGTGCCTGCCTTATGTTCCTGCCATTGGTTAGATTGAAGAGTGGCAACAGCAGAGGAATTCTGTGTTGTTTTAAGCACTGTGTTTCACTGTGGCGCCTAGTCAAGTATCCTGATGGAGTGTAATGTCTTCTAGACTATTTGACCTGTTTTAAAACTTGATGTGAGAGAATATAAAAGCCCTAATTTAGGGAGCAGTAGAGTGTTTGACAGCAGATTCATGTGAGTTCAGTATTCTGCCTTCTCTCTTAGTTGTTCTTCAGCTACTGCAGTACATTCTGCTGCTCATATCATCAATATATCATCAATAAGGAGAAAGAAGAGGAACATTTGGGATTCGTTGTTTCAATGTATGTTGCTTATGCTTGTTTTGCTGCTGGACATATGCCTGTAACTGGAAGTTTGTATGGCATCTTATTGATCCCACTGCTTACTCAAAAAAGAAGATGAAATGTGGGATCTTTATTACTTCTGTACTGTAGAGCACAGAAAGCATATTATAGGGCCAATGCTAATATTAATTTTAAAGCCTTTATAAAGCTGCACGTAACTTTTTAGTGACACAGGCTTTGTTCTAAAGATGTATAAAATGTGTCTGGTTTTATGCAACTTTAAATCATGAATTTAAGTATTTTTGGTTTGGGTGTAATTCTCTTTTAGAAACAGATTTTCTTCCCTGTTCTAGAAGTTTCTGCCGTATGGGCCTGTCTTAATTTTTCTCTTTATACTTTCATTGTGGTGTAGCAGAACCTTTGGAGCATAATCAACACATTTATTTTTGGTAGAGTACTTCTGCAGGACTGTAGAAACAGTCTGTCCTGTGTAATTGCCTACACTGCCAAGTGAGCCAGAAAACCTTTTAAATAAACAAAAAAACAACTGCACAGTTTAACAGCATATAGGTAAAGATTAATCCTAATTGTAATCAAATAACTTTCCTTCTCATGCTCCTCTGCCTTCGTCTTTCTCACATTTGAAATACTTGAAGTGGCAAAGATTTGAGGTATAGTGTCTGACAGGCTATAGTGTCACTGTGCTTGTGTACTTCTGTGCTGGCTTTTACAGGAATTGCACAACTGACACTATTATGCCATTCATTGATAGCTAGTGCCGTAGCTATCTCAGTAGATTGAACACATTATCTGTTTAGTTACTTATGAATGTCGGGGTGTGGTACAGGCAGAGGTGGCTTTCTGATGCCCTGACCTCTGGAACTGCACAGTGTCCCCAGAGAGCTTCTGTCCCACCACCCTGGCCAGGCGTGGGGCAGCTGGGGGCACCAGGGCAGCTCCAGGCATCAGGCACGTCCCTGGGGATGCGGACCAGCCCTGCTGCAGCCTCAGCGGGGCAGAGTCTGACAGCCCCGGGAGCTGACGGGGGCCCTGAAGCATAGTGTGGGTCCTGGGTGAGGCTGGTTGGGGCCAGGGAGCCCTCTTAGTGCCATCAAAGCTCCAGCATTGAGTGGCTTGGCAGTGCTTCATTCTCGATGTTTTTTGAGTTTCATGCTCTTGTTGGTTTCAGGAGAGAGAGGCCCTGTTAAAAAGACATGGGAAGAATTCAAAACCATCTGGCAGTTTTGGAATATGGAAAAACACAGAGCAGTTCACTACATTTTTGGTAAAAAGCGCAGGTTTCTTCTGGAGGAAAACAGCTGCTGTATGAGACTTGAATCCCGATTGCAAGTGATAACTTGGAAGGTGTTAAAAGTGCCACTGAATTTTTTATCTTCTGCCATTTTATAGTTCACTCCTGCAAACAGGTATGACTTCATACACTATTTACTAGAATGCAGGGTATAAACAGGATGTTTTCTACATCAATTGCTAAGTGGGAAGTGCTTGGGGGCTAAAGTCTAGCCAAGGGGGTGAGGAACTTAATTTATGTACATCCTTGAAGTTTCAATAGCTAAACTGGTACAACCATGCTTGAAAATCTTCGCTTCAGTGGAAATTAATAAATACAAATCCAGTGTATTTTTTTCTAATATCAGTTGACTCTAATTTGAGGCAGCAGGCATTAATACTTTAAGAATACCTTTTGCAAGGCCTAACTAGAAATTCACAGAAAGATAGCTGAAGGGATACTTTTGTTAATTTGATTTATTGCAATAGAAACATTCTCTACAATAATGGAATTTCAGTGGAAGTCTGGCAAAAAAGTATTTGTATCATTTGCCCATATATACATTTATTCTTGGCAAAATCTGTGTACAGATTTTGAACCCAGTTCCTCGTGCCAGCACAGTACTTAGGGTTTGAACCCTCTATGCCCTCTCTAATTAAAGAGAAATGTGCATTGAACAGTTCTTGTTTCTTCTGTCGTTAAGTAGGAGTTGTCTCTTGGCAGAGTATATAGTGACTTGATGTATCAGTAGACTGTCAAATAATGCCTTTTTTACCTTAACACCAAATTTTATATTTTCATTCTATATTTTACTTTCATTCCTGTTTTTTTCATTGCATTCTGCTGACATTTACCTCTTTTGCATCAACAGTGAAGATAATGGGAAGAAGTAATTTGTTTTCTGACAGCATGGAACATTTTTTTCCTCTTCTCCTTTCAGTTATTTATGTTCTATTTCTATTTTGTTTTCTTATGACTTTTTGTATGGATTACTTTAAGATGTGCTTGCTACATGATGAGTCCATATAGGTAGGTTAAAAGGGATATTTCTGGAAGCAAATCATGCCACCACACTGCTGTTTGGCACAGGTGGCATTGCAAAGATTGCTGTTTCTTTGAGTTTTTATTGGAAATGGACTTTGATGAGGTGGTCAGTGATGGGACCTTGTTATAGGTTCTGGACACAGACTTTGCTTTGGTAATACACAAAGAGGTAGAACTTTCCAGACTTCGCTTTTGTTAGGGCATGTATATTACACTGTACATCAGTTTGTTTCAACAGATGGAGCAGGACCTTAAGGGGTTCTGCAGTTTCCTCACTGCAGATGGAGGATCACTCCTGGGAGAGTTTGTCTAGCTTGCAGCTAGAATACTATGTCCAGTTTTAGGACCCCAGTACAAAAAAGACAACAGTAAACTGGGGTGTGTTCATGAAGGGCCATTGAGGCAGCCAGGGAGTCTGTTTCATGTGACTTCATTGGGGCAGTGTGTTTAAGGAGGAAAGGTCTCAACACTGATTTTCCTACAGCACAGAAGAAACACACAGTCCTCTGGCAGAGCAAAGAGCCTTATTTCCCTGGGCAGCAAAATGAACCATGAGATTCTGCCCTTAGCGTAGCTGTGGGACCTAAGTGTGTGAAACTGCAGTTTACATTTCGGGTAGAATATGTCTCAGCGCAGATTGCACTCCTCCCCTCACCCACTGGGGACCTCTCTGTAGGACCATTTCTGTTATAGGACTCTCAGACCATTAAGAGGTTTTTGCATTTATAGCTCTATAGCTGTTGTAAAAAATGAGCCCTGAAGTCATCGGGGATGAGAAGCTTTCTTTCACCTCCGGGTGGCACTGCTTAAAAACGCTTCTCTTTGCTTTAAAGATCGCTGTAGAAAGTGTCCATGACATGTTTCACAACTACAGTAGCTGGCATCGTCATGCACAATAGATAAACTGGTAAGTGAGGCAAGCTTCCGATCACAAACCACAGACACAGAGGGAGCTCAAGGATTTTGTCACTTTGCCCCATTTTCCAAATACCACAATTTCAGGTTGCTGTTTTTCTGAACACATATTATTAGTATTTTCATTGTTTTTCTGTGTGTTACTTGATAAAGACTTTACTACAGTTTTTACATGCACTGTTTATATGAAGTTATGCTTACCTGCTGATAAATGATCAAGGGGGAATCAAAAGAGGAAGTACCATTCTGATCGTCTACCTGTTCCAGACAGATACTGTGATATATGCTCCTACATATATGAAATATTTTGCCCTTCCACTATCAGGGAAAGTCCAGAGTTCCATCTCCAAGCTTCTTAAAAGTCACAATTCAGCATGTGAAAAAAAAAAGTCATGATATTAAAAAGGATTTCTGGTTTTCAATTTATTTGTATCTGGCTTGCAAGTTGTCAGGGCACTGCTGGGTTAGTCTCTTCAGAACTGCCCGTGTGACCACAATAAGTGGAGATGCAGTTATTCTCAATGAAAGCTGAAAATCTCACTTTTTGTGCTATTTTAAGGAAGATAACACAGGGTATGAAAACCACAAGAAAACTGAGACCACTGGTTGTGTTGCCTAGACACAAGCTGTACAGATACTGTCACCCTTTACACCTTGGCTTCCATAATGCCATCTCAACAGCAGGTCCTCTCTTCAAATGAGAGAAAAGTTTAGGGCAGTTGCAGAGCTATGGTGTTCCCTAGATTCTGCAGTCATTTACTTAGGCTGGGGAGAGGCTACTTTATTCATGCATTTGAAATAATCTGTTACTGATCTGTTGATGGAATGCGGAGGTAGGATGTGGGAGGAGGTCTGAAGAAGATCGAATACACAGTGGGGGAAGGAGGAATTATTGCTCACTTAAAAATAAAATCTTATGAGCTGAGTATTTATTTATTTTAATGGTAGATCACTGTAAATTTTGTAACTCTTAAAAAAAAATCATGTAGATTTAATTTACTTTATGCTTCTCTGAATTTTTCCTTTTCTTCTGGTGCGGGAAAGAAAATCTGCAAAGAATACTGAAAAGAGAAGGAAAAATACCTCAGGACTTGGCCAGGATATATGCTTTGGTATCTTGTTCTTCAAAACCGGTTTCTATTTCAGACAAGTAGTTGTTCATCTACACACTGAAATATGAATATGTTGTGTGGTGTATTTTAGGCATTATATTATACCCTGATTCACCGACATGTTCCTCCATTTTCATGTAACTGCAGCAATTTAAATGAAACAATATTCTAAACTACAGTGCTCCTCTGTAATGTCTCAGTAATACATTATCATACCTGTCATATAATTCCAAATGAGTAATATACACCTTTATTACATAATTTCATAATTTGCATAGATTGTTAGGCCTGAGTGTAGGATTTGGAGCTGCTCCTAAGCTCTCCTAAATGTGATCTCGGATTTCCACAGTTCTTGAGCCTTCAGCAAGTCATATATTCTTGAAACAGCAAAGCCCTTTACCCGATGCCTAACTTTAGCAAATAAATCTGTACCACTGTGGTCAGAGGAATATGGCATTTCTCTCAGTCACTGTACCCTCAAATAATTTTTCTCTCTGGTGCCTTAATCTTTGCCTTTTCCCACATTTAATACACCTAGTACAGTTTTGCATGAAAATGTTATAAAGGTTCATTAACTAATGTTTGTGCAATGTTTTGCGTGATACCCATAAGCTATTATATGACTATTGGAGGTGTAGAATAAGATCTTAAATAAACAATGTTTTTAAAAGTTTAAATAAAAAATTTCTCTACAATGTTGAGCTATATTGCGAAAGAAAACCTTTGTACAAGGCGAAGTTTACAGTACAGAAGACACAGTTTACACAGGATATCATTTGCACACCACTCAAAGATTACCAACTGAAGCTATGACAAGGGAATAATCAGGCTGTTGCTTAAGTATTCAATATGTGTTTGCTGTTGCTATAGGTGGTACAGAAAATGATACTGAACTAACATCAACATTTGTTTTCAGGTAGGGCAATAGCATTTGGAACACACTGTGGCTGGAACATGTGTGAGCAGAAGGAAGCAGTATCCATCATTTAAACACCGTCTATGTGACTTTGGTTGTTCTCTCACATATTATAACACTTCAGGGATTGTGGTTGCTAGCAACTTGCTTTCCAGAGCACCAGGTAATACCTCTTTCCCTTGTTTCCTGATTTTTATTCTATAACATGATAATATATCAGGATGAATTTATATTCTGATTACATTGCAGCATATTATATTTGTGGTCGTTTGGCTTTTGTTTTTTTTAAGAGATTGTGCCAAAATGTTTGTCTTTAAAATTTTGACAAATATTAATTTTTTTAATGCATACATTGTTCTACCTGCTATTTTCTCTGTCAGCCTTAGGAAAGGTGTGTACCAATACTTTAATATTTGACTGGGAAAGTTAATCACATTACTTCATATATGGTTTTCTTACTCTTTTATTCCATATCCACGGGATCAGAGGCCTGGCAACTTTCTTTGACTTCAGTTACAATCTCTTTTTTCTTCAGAAAGAGACTCTTTTTATTTAAATGCTTAACCTTAGGTGCCTATATTTGAAAAATTTTGTGTTAGTGATTATGAATACACCTTCAAAATAGATCAGACTAAGAGATGCCACTTAAAAATTATAGGTTAGCACATTCTACAGCGTGAGAAAGAACAATTCATATTATGCTTTGTAAGTGTCAACAACATTTTTACCTATTCTGACTTTGCATTTTTAGTCAAGATGCAATACTTTACTTTGCTGAAAACTATTTTTTCAGAGTTGTTATCAATTTCACTTGAACATCTCAAATGAAAATAAAAGAGTTTAATTTGCAGAAACTTTGACTTAAAATTTTTGAAGGCTCCTCTAAATGATATTGGGATATAGACAAACCAAAACCATTGGCTTACTAGCTTAGGTGGTAAATTTTCTCCCACATTTTACTGAGCTCATGAAAATGATAATGTCTTATACTCAGGGGTGCCAGGAGTGATCTTGAGCACAGTAATTGTCTATTTTGTTCTCTTTTTTTTCTGTCACATAGTGTTATTGCCTCTTGGCTGAATATGGGATTTACATTACCAAGGAATGGTAGCTATCTGTCAGTGCTGTTATATAGTATTATAAATTCAAGTTCATGGATTTTTCCAGCCTGGCAAAATATATTAAGAGTATTCCATCCAAAATCCGTGAGAACGACATTGCTGAGTGGCCAGATACATCTTAAAAATATTACTTTCAGCATTAGAGAAAAACAGACAATAAAACCTCTTCTTTCTCTGTAGAAAAATAAAAACCAAAAAACCCGCCTGAAGGATTTGCAGCATCTTTGTATGTCCCAAGCTCTTGTTCTGGGAGATTGCATCTATGGCTGTGTACCTCCTTTAGGAATGGGATGGCAAAACACACAAGCTGTGGCTTTGTGTGATTATTGGAGGAAAACCTTTGAAAAACCTCTTGAGAGGCCAGATATTTGCTTTAAAAGCTTCTTTATTCAGACATTATGATGTGCATGCTGTATTAGTTGGGCTTTATTATGAATTTCCAGTATGCTTGAAGTGTTCTGTTTTGAAAAGAGAAGAAAGTTATATTCTTTCCATTGCAATTTTTTTTTTTAAAATGATACAATTCTTGCTTTACCAACCTTTCCCAGCTTTCACATGGCGCATGCTGATGTAGACCACTCTTGTCTACACAGGAAAACCATAATGTTATGAGCAGTATAAACAGTGACATGCAACTGCAGTTGTAGAGCAAAGCCCACCTACCACTGTGAAATCAGGGTCTTACCATGCTAGGCATTGTATGAACAACTTGTCGAACATGATTTCTGTCTCAGTACTCACAGGCTAAATATGGAGAGGCAAAATGTGATGAAGGGATAGAAGCTTTTTACCTGCCATACTCTATATCCTGTTTTTTAGTCTAAGTGACATGGTTTGGAAACACTGAGCCATGAAGAACTATAAGGATTAAAGTTGTAAAGCAGACTTTAAAAATCTAAAAGGATCATCTAATTGGTTAGGTGGAACCTCTTCAGTCAGGTACTTTATTTTGTTTTGTAGTGCGTGAAGTCATTTTACTCAAAATCTATAAGATATCACTTTATGGCTAACACATACAGTGGTTTCATAAGATAAAAGACATATTTGATTGAAGGAGTTGCTCTGTGTAAAGAAATCAATGTGGCAATTTTAATAGTATTAAATTGTTGCAAAAAGTTCTTGGACACAAGCCTTCAAAGTGCCAAGCGGGTGCCTTTCCTTCCATTTAGACTTGCATCTTGATGTAGAGAGATGTATTTTGTTATCCCCATTGTCAAAACACAAAGATGAAAGAGCATGTTTGGATGACACTATCACTGATCTCACTTTTGGACTCAGTAAATTAAAATGGAAACCAGTGCATGAATGATCTTAGCATTTTATATTGCTTTAGAACAATAGAAACCTGACTTGAGTTTTTTGAAAGTCAAACTCAAATTTTGCGTTTAGAAAATATGAAAATATTTGTGCCAAGTAGGACAAGAAACAGCAAGAAAAGCCATTAATCACTCCAGAATAAGCAGTAGGAAATGCCTTTTACTGGGATTGGGATGATATGTACCTGCCTTACTGCAGAATTGAATTCAGCAGTACAATTTTATTTTGATTTTGCTCCAGCTATGCTATGCAGAGACAGATTTGGAACTGACATACATCTCAAAGCTGAGTGTATAAACACAGCAAGTTTGTGTTTGCCTTTCTAGACAAACAATTCTGGAGACTCAGAATTCTCCTGTGAGGTTCCTAGATCCCTATCTTGGGACTGCAGACACAGTGGCTAGGTGGATTTAAGTGTTATTGATATGCTTAAAAAGAAAATATATTCTACTTCTTTTGATTGTGCTTGGGGATGGTTGCTAATACTAAGGAGAACGACACAGCCATATTCATGTTTATAGTGCTGAAGTTATCTTAACTAACCTAATGGTAGCCAAACACACACTCTCAGATGTTATTATCTTCTTTCCTGTGATATAAACAATTTTATTTACACATCAAAAAGGAAGTGGCTTGTTTGTCCAGTTATAACCCCTTAAAAATGCCTTAAAGAGCCCCTTCCTTGTTTAAATGAGTGCATTTACTCTTTGTGCCATGGCAACACGTGCTTTCGGTCTCTTGGAATGTGTTCTACTGCCTCGGTATCTGTTGTGTCAGCACCACCTGCAAAATCAACAGTATCCTTGGAGACTGTAAACTAAACACGGGAACACCAGAGAGCTTGTGTGATTGAGTTTTGTGTTCTGATATGTGATAAAGATCACCCGGGAATGGCTTGTCAAGCCATAGTTGTACAGTATTCAGTGATACAGGTTGCTACCCATGAGATTTGACCCGAATGATAGCACAGAAAAAGTATCTGCTCCTGTGCAAGGAACAGGTTATGTTGTAACAATAGAAATATGACTGAAAATAGATGATGTAAGAACTGTAAGACTGAGCTCTGTTTTTCTTGTTTTCCTTATGCTTTCCTTATGAAATGCTTCAAAACAATAAATAGTTGTAAAATTTCATTTTCTTTCTATCTAACATGCATACTTTGTGTGGAAAGTTCAAATATAATGCAAAACAAACAAGGCAAAACTTGAGGACACATGGAAGAAGTATCTGCTGATGGTTTAAAAGCAGTTAGTAAAAGAGAATTTATTTCTCAAGAAATTGAAAGTGTGCACTGCAGCTTTATTGTAGACACTTACATTAGAGTATAATTTTAAAAAACATTTTAATCCTCATAATTCCTTTTCTGTGTCTGTCCTGCTCTGCCGTTATGCTGGCCATAATCCTCCATATTTCGTGAAAACCTCTCCATTCAGTGACATGTTTCAGGAATTCTTTTCTGGTCCATTTAATCTCTTCCTGGTCTTACTGGTGGGAGAGTGAGCAAGTGGCTTGGCTGGTGCTTCGTCAGTGGCTGAGATTAAACCTCAACAGTCATACATTCTTCACTGTATTGGAAACTGGTGATTTCAGATATTAAATATGACTTAATCTGTGTTGTGCTGGTGTAGTGGAGTAAAAGGAATAGCCAAAAGCAATGAGCAAGAAAAGTAAACTAAAATAAATTCAAACAGGAATGATACAGAGAATTAATTGCTGTTTCTCACAACTAGGTCAATGTAGCTTTCAGGCAGCAAATCTGAAAGGAAAAGGTTGAAATGTTGGGGTTGTTTGCAACAAAACTTGAAACTGTGAAAATCTTTATCATACCTTTCATGGATGCTCAAAAATATAAACAAAGGAAGGAATAAGGAAAAGCTAATGGAGAATACATTCATCAACAACTGATGAACACTATGGTCTGTAAGCAACCTCTTAGGATGCCTCTCATAATTTGGAATTTGGCAAGTTAGATGGACCAGAGAAAGTATCTGTGATAGATGCTATGTTTACGGCCTTTCTCCCCATGATTCTGCTGGTCGGATTCTTGCTAAACTGTTTCTTGGTCTGGCTTAGCCCCAAAGGTCTTAAGTTCAAAGATTTTTTTCTTCACAAAGATGAAAACCTTGCTTTTGCCTTCCTGGCACAGAAGGATAGTAGCACATAAACTGAGTATTGTTGCTGTGAAGGTCCAAATAAGTCACAGTATTTCATCACAGTGACTTAAAGCTGACACTCTTTCCTCCACCCCCAGGTTTTGTTGCTGACAGATGACCCACCAGGACTGTTTTATTCTATCCACATACCCACCGTGTCTGCTGCTGAAGGATTTCTGAAGACTACATGTCAAGGTAGAGCTAAGAGATACCTTCTACCACAAATTGTTAGGGTGAGCTCCATGAAACATAACACATTAGCAGCAACCTTTCAGAGTAACACTCCTTTGAAGCAGCACGTTCCACATAATTCCTGTTCTGTACATGCCTTCTCTGCCCCTTAGCCACAGCGCACACTGCTGTGTTTCGTGCCCTCATTGCTCATTCCGATAGATTCCTTTAGCAGATTGTAGGTAATTCAGCGTTGGGTCTTAGCTCTATAAATGTCACAAAGATGTCATGAATTTCTTCTGTGCCTCCCTAAGAAGACAGCCATCAGGAATAAAAAATTAATAGGAAACAATCGAACTGAGAAGACCAAAGACAATGCAACAACACAAGAAAATACGTCCCAAAATTTCTGTATCTACTACCTGCAGTTTCCAACAGCACATCTGTGATACAGATCTTTTTCCCGGTGATTTACATTTGCCAAGCAGTAAAAATGTTTTACTTTTCCCAACCGTTTGAATATGCAGGCCCACTCATCTTAAAAATATTTCAGCTCTGAGTTTGTCTTTTTGTTCCTTTGACAGCTCTGTTACAAAGCAGTGTTCTTCTCAATGTGAGGGTGCTTTGGTCCCCCTCTAAATGACTGCCTACTGTGCATCTTTTGTTAGTCTCTTCAGTCTGCAGAGATCCCATTGTTACGTAGTGATCTAGGTCCCCAAATTCAGATGGTACATTCTGACAATTTCAGACCATAATTGTGTTTTGTTCTAGTAGGAGAGACAGTGTAATATGTTCAGCATTATATTTGCGCCTTGTTCTAAATATATTTTGACTTTGGTTCTCTGCAGGAAGGTGCTGAGGCCTTTATTCAAACAATATACTTCACTGTTAGAATCAGGTACCTAAATTTCTTTTAAACCTCAACATTTACAGGAAGAAAAGGTCAAAGCAAGAGCTGAGAACTAAAACCCCGTAATTTTACAAAACTTAAAATATTTAATGTATTTTCTCATTTTCATCAGCCTAAATTGCAATTATTTTCTAAAGAACAGTTTTATCAGCCTCTCAGAATCCCCCAAAGAGAGGATTCTCTAGTGCATTGTAACATTTTAGATAAAAGCATTTAATAATTTTTGCATTGTTTAAGATACTGTACTTTTAGAGCACCGCTCTGTGTGCTATTTTAGTAAATAGAATATACTGTCTACCAGTTGTGTAATTTTCTCCTACTTAAGAACTACACTTGTCCAGTTTAAGAAACTTGCTTAATTAGTTTGTCATATATAATTAGTCAGATTAGGAATGTAGCTATTTCTCATTAGTTTTGTATTCCTGCATAGTATTAACTCAGGTTAGTTACCATTTACGTAATTTTGATTTTGAATTTTGAAAATGCTTATGAATTTCCATTTTGGCATTTTTATGAAAATAGGACAGAAATGGTGTAGAGCTTCATTTATTGGAAAAAATTAATTTTGAAACTTTTCTGCAATTAGAAAACATTCAAACCCTGCTATGGATAAACAGATGTTTTATAGGAAGCCTGAATGGAGCAACACCTAGAAAAGTTTGGGCAGGGGACAAAGAATGTTGTCGAAAGCTGCTACACTAGACAGCTCATGCTAAGTTTGGTAGTAGTTGAAGGTGTTAAACATTGCACATGATCTGCCTGACTTAACCTTAGGCTTTGATCTTGTTAATCGCTTAGGAGTTTTCCTCCCTTTAGTTTTGGCTTCCAGAAGGCCAGGCTATAAACATAAACTCACCAGGTACTTACATACTTTAATCCACTGGGTCTTCCTGTCAGATCAATTTGTAAGGTATTATAGTAGATGCTGAACCATTCAGATAGTAGGAGCTCTTATATCAACACTGAGCACAGTTCTGCATGTTTGGGTCATTTATAACTCTACATTTATTATCATGTTGCCCCAGAACACTGAGCAATATTAGTTTGTGAATAACATCCAGGGTAACTGAAGCAGGACAAAATGGATACTGGTGATGCAGGTGAAGAGGAAATACTGAAAAGCTCTTTCTCATTATGCGATTTTCTTCATGTGAAAATTGTGCATTCATAACCTACCCTTTAGCTTTGTAGTTGAGAATTCCTTCTGTATTCCTCGCTGATTCTAAATTTCTTGGGACTTGTTGGACTGTGACTGAGTGTTGGTCTGTCTGTAGGCAAGTGATTAACCTAGACATCACTGCTTGGGAAGGTGGCCTGCTGCTGAGATCTCCTCAGCAGCACCACGTCTTGTGGACATGCCAGCTTGCCTTCTGTTGGCTTCCCATAGAATTTTCACTCAGGTTACTCAAAAGACACTTGATGGCCTGGTCATAGATTGTCTTAAATACAGATTAAAGCAATAACATATTTCATGTGGAAAAAGGAGCTTTTTTAAAAAAAGACTTGGACTGTGGTGGAAATAGCAGTTTTTTAGATTTAGCTCAAATATGTGAATAAAACAACTTCCACCTTTCTGACTTTTCATCTTCTGAGGACAAGTTTCAGTAGAAAGGCAATTTGTTTTTCCAGCTGACAATTTACTAACAATTTGTAGTGTTGAGTATAAAGCAAAAGCCTGATTTAAAACATGTTGTTAAACCAACAGCCTGCATCATGCGTACTTCTGCTTTTGGGAAGAGGAAAACAACACGTGACACAGGACAATCAATGTATTCATTACAGTATTGGGGAATATACATACAATATCTTGACAAATAGTCTTTCATATGATGGACAAATATGCACATAACAATTACTTTTTGGCTGTTGGAACTTTAAGGGATTTTGATCAGTCTTGAATATCTTATTCAGACACAAATTCCAGTTTTTGTAGTAACTGAGTAGAAACTTAATGGAAGGGGTTTTTTCTGTGTAATTTTTTTGTACCTAAAATGATTGTCAGTGTTGCACTTCTGTCGAAACCCCAGAACAGTAGATTTACTTTATTACACCTTTCTCCTGATGAATGAGAAATGCAAAGCGTATTTCCAGCTACGCTTTTAGGCAGACATTTTGCTTAAAGTACATTTTAACAACTTATAGGCAGACTTGAGCCAAATCAAAATGTATTTTGTGGTTCAGCTTGTGGCATTAAGCTATTGGCCTCTCCACCATGGCAAAATGAATAGAAATAAGGCTGTGACCATTTCATAATGAGAGAGAGCGCCCGCTAGGACAGATGGCTTACTTGTGTTCAGATAAATAACTTTTTTTGAAGTAGCATGACACATAGAAGCTTAGATGATGCAGATTCTTCGCTTTGCAATTAGTCTTTCCAAAACTAATAGATCCAGGATTTGAATGTGCATTAACCTTGTTGCATGAGCTGCACAGATATCAGTCTTTAAAGGTTAGGACAGCAGTTATTTCAGTGAAAAATGAGAACCAAAATGTTGTGAGGATTGCCTGCAGATTGTTTAATGATGGCTTCAAAATAACAACAAGGGTAGAGAAAAAAATAATTAGCTAATTTATTCAGATTCTGACACAGCTTTTGTGCTGTTTCCAGACTGAGCTCTGTAGTCTTTAAATGCCAACAGCTGTTATACAAACTTATATCCCATGACAAAGCCTATCTTTGTCTTTCTGTTGCAGGATTAAAAACTGTGAGTGAGCATGTGTTAGATATCTAAGGTCCTTAATTCATGATTTTGTGTGTTAAAACCCCCAGGCAATGACACTCATAACAAAAGCTCCTGCCATTTGCACCTCAGTTTACTTGCTGTGTGATTAGGGATTACAATGAATTTTAGAGAGGATTATTTGGATTTCTGGAAATGGGCTAGCCAATAGACAAGTTGCTTTCTCTTATATGCCAATGTCTGTTTAGAAGTCTTTGCATTCCAATCCTCTGTCCAGTGTCACCCTGCGGAAAGATGTCAATAGGTAACTCCAGCAGCGATGGAGAGAAAGAATATCTCCTCCTCCCTTTCCTAGAGACAGCTCTTGCTTTTTGGCTCTTTCTGTGGCCCTGACACCTGGACCTTCATCTGATACATTTGCAACAGAAAAGGACACGTGAAAATATTATTTTGCATCGAGACTGTTCCCTGGATGTGGATGAACAAGTAATGCCTTAAAGCAGAAGGCTCTGCTGTGCTGGTGAGATTGCTTAATTTTTTTCCCCTCCCAGGTGGGAGTAATTTCATTAGTTTTTGCAGTGAAATTTTGCTAGTTGGCTTTCTGTAGCTAAAAGGGATAAAAATCCTGGGAACAAGGGATAAAAATCCTGGAAACAAAGTTTACTTGGCAGTAGTACATATTTAGTATGTGAAATATGTTTCCAAATCTAAAGATAGAAGGAAAAAGTAAAAGAAAAACCAATTCCCAGTACAAGAAAGACATGGACCTTCTGGAATGACTCCAGCAAAGGGTCACTAAGATGATTAAGGGATTGAAGGACCATCTAATATTCAAAAAGAGGCTGAGAGACCTATGTTTGTTTAGCCTTGAGAAAAGTCAGGGGGAGATTGTTAATGCATATAAATAGCTGATGGGCAGGGAGTGATGAAGATGGAGCCAAACTCTTCTCCAGTGATATCTAGAAAAAAAAAGGAGCACAAATTGAAATACAGGAAATTCCACTGAAACATAAGAACAAACTATTTTAATGTGAGGATGGTGAAGCACTGGCACAGGTTGCTCAGAGACAGTGGTGTCTCCTTCTTGTATATATTCAAAAGCCATCTAGATGTGGTTCCAGGCAACCTGCTGTGGCTGACCCTGCTTGGAGCTGTGGGTTGGATTAAGTGATCTCCAGAGGCACTTTCAACTTCAACTGCTCTGTGATTGCAAGTCAAAACCCTTGCAAACTAATGTCTTAATGGTGTGTTTATAATGATCTGAATGGACACCAATATCTGCTTGTTTATATGTCTTAAGAGGCACTTGTAACAAATAAATCAATTTTTGATATACAGACAATTTAGTCTGAATATTAAAGGACTAACTGGTACTTGCTTTCTTTTTTGTAAAAGAGAACAATATCCTTTTTTCTGTATGTGTAATTCAATGCATATTACTGTATTCTTTGGCCTAATTTTGCATCTATTTTGGAGTAATGATAGACCATAACTGCTTTTATAAAGCAAGAATTTGCACAACATTCATAATATTTGAGAAATGGGTCCGGGCTGGAATGTTGGGTGCTAGAAAGCTGGAATATTTCCAGAAGCTTATAAGATCTGTGTTCGTGTTATGATGTTCACATGTAGAATCATAAATATATTTGCAGCTGTGCAACATGAGCTTCTAAAGTCATCCTCTAAAGTTTAACTATCAACTTAATCTGAACAGATGCAAAAAGAATATTTTTCTTTCTTTCTTGCCTGGCTCGAAAACCTGCATGATCATTCATGTGAAACAAGTAAATAACTGTTTGCATTATATGTGGTTAAAGAATAATGCTACCAATCAATTCTGAAAATTGAGCCTGCAGTTCTGTGTTTGTGTCACAGAAGTATTAATTCTCTTGAAGCTAACATTCCTTCACAGGCCAAGTCAGAGTGAAAACCATATGAAAAATGTTGAAGTTTGCAAGTGAGTACACTGGGAAGTGATTTATCTCAGCAGGGAGGGAGCTAATCTCTTTCCAGTTTTTGTCTGGAAATTGATGGGTTTGTTTCATAGATAAGGCTCTGGCATCAAAGACAAACTGAAAAGAGGCACTGCAAAAGGCTTATGGGTGTGGACAGTATTAGTCAGTCCTAGCACAAGAGCAAATTTTGTCATCAGTTAGAAATATCTTAATGAAGTTAAGTGATATGAATAATTTTATATGACATTTCAAAAGTACCCCTTTTTTAGCTGTTCTCTCAGTTTGATATCAAAAATATGAGCAAATACAGAATCACAAATGACTGAAATTGCATTTTTCAGATTTATATGTTTTGAGGTTGTCTTTGCCAGAGATTGGGGCTGAGACAGAAAATTTCCTGAGCATTGTACAACCTAGAGCATTTTGCAATAGGAGGTATTCCAGAAATATTGCAAACTTTATGCTTTTACAAGTCAGTCTCATTCTTAGATGTTAACAGAGAGCTCTTGAAAGCAGTAGGTCAAATTCACTGTTGGTATAATTTGTTTTACTCAAATCTCTACAGCAGGATTCTGCAGGAGAAGCCAAATGGGCTTGTTCTCCTTATACAGACTTTTCCATCAGCATTTCTGTTTGCTGAAATTAACTCACTTTAGCTTTGCCTGCCTAGAATGGACAGAGTTGCTCCCTCATGTCACAGATCTCTCAGGGGTTTTTTTTTCTATTCCTATGAGGCACCTTGTTTTCATATAACCCTTTCTTTTGTGAATATTTAACTATGCTATAGGAGTTTCTAATTTAGGATGCTAATAACAGAAAAAAAGTCTAGGTAATGTACTTCTTCAAAAACTTTGGGAAAAAGATTTTTTTTCTCTGTATTTGTCCATTGACTTCACATTAGGATTCTGAGCTGAGTAGGATACAGTGGCTAAATTTGATTCTTAGATGGGTACACATTTACTATGCAGTGACTTCATGTGACCTTAAACTCAATTTTCTTCAAATAGAAAATGTTATCTTTTTAAATTTAAATATATTGGCTAATTACTGACATTGTTGTGAGGAGGGAAAGATTCAGGCAGTGATTTGACATGTATTTTGTTTGTATAAAAGAGACATTACTCTTTATCAGAGTTAAGATATTAATCCTTCTTTCGACAATGTGCACAAATAATTTCAAAGTAGCACTTCTAATACTGAATAATGTTTGTTGGCTTTCTTTTGAGCACTTCTGTTACTACGCCCATGCACTCCTAAAGTAATGTTTTACTTTTTCATGCCATCAGCAGTACTGAGTTGCTTGTAGACATTAGCTGAACAGCATGCTTATAATATCACAGAAAGATCCACTTGATCTTCTCTTGTTGTAATTTGCTACAAGTCCCTGGGCATTTAGGAGAGTAAGGCCAACTTATGTCAGCTGCTACGTGGCAGGCTCCCAGTTATGCCGTTTTTATGTTCTTGTTTTAAATGTTAGGAAAAACATTTACTTTTTAAGATGTGATCATAATGCTGATTGTCCTGTTAAGTTCTAATCATGGCCTTTTCCCATCATGCAAGCATTTTCGAGATTTCATTTGGGTTTTTTTTCCTCATTTTCTGTGAATCCAGAGTTAAAGTCTCAAAAGAGGGGAAAAAAATTTGGGCACCAACCAAGAAAAAAAGCTCTGATCAGTTAAAAATATTTCATTTAAATGGTTTGAGATGTTATTTTGATTGTGATCTTTTCTTATTTTACCATTTTAAACATATGGTAAGTTTCTAAAATAAAAGTGTCTGCCAACCAAAGAACAGAAATTTTATTTAGAAAATAGCAGAATAAGTTATTTGAGAGCCTAATTTTTTTTTTTTTGAGCATGTTAAGTATTGGAATGCATTGAACCAAATTTCCTCTGAACAGTTTCAATTAAACTAACTTTGAGTTCAAAACCCTTGGTCATAGTGTTAGTTTCATTTACTTGAATGGGATTACTTGGCCAAAGGACACAGTTTGTGTCAGTTTATGGACAGGTTGTCTGAAATCGACCAGTACCAAGGGAAATACTGCTATGACTAAAGACTTCCTAATGTAAGAGTGAGGATTTTAGCTCTGAATCCTTTGAAGATAACTAAAGCAAAAAGTATTTTCAGCCTCATTTCTCCCTTATCTACATCTGCTGCTGGCAGGCATTGTGTTTAGAAAAGGAATATTTATGAGGCAGTAATTTTCATGAAACACCTTGATTTTCATCTAGATGAGCTGCACAAGCGAGGCGACGCAGTTTCTGAATTCAGGGATCTGTGTTTCTCCTGGGGAGCAGCAGTGGGTTAGCCACTGCTAAGAGCCAAACACCCACCCAGCTGCTCACCCACTCCTCCTCAGGGGGCAGGGGAAGAAAATAGGATGAGAAAACTGGTGGGTTGAGATAAAGTTAGACAAACTGCATATCAATTACTGTTGTGAGTAAAAGAGCTCTAACTTGGGGGAAATGAATTTAATGTATTGACAGTGAAAATAGATTCAGGTAGTGAGACACAAAGACAAGCAATAAAACAGCATCTTTTCACTCCCTCTTCCAAGCTCAACTTCACTTCTCTCAGATCCCGCCACCCACCCCACAAGCAGTACAGTGAGGGATAGGGACGGGCGCAGTCAGTCCGTAGCAGATCCTCGGTCTCTCTTCCATCTGATACCCTTCCTCTCCTCTAGCGTGGGTTCTTCCATGACCTGCAGTCCTACAGGGAAAGAACTGCTCTGGCATGGGGTCTTCCCAGCCCACATTCAGCTTCAGTGTGGGCTGTTCAAGTGGCTGCTGGGGAGTTTCTGCCCCAGCAACTGTAGCACCTTCTCTCCTTCTTCTCTTGCATTGGTGCTAACAGTGCTGCTTCTCACTCTCTTTTTTCTTCCTCCCCTGCCTGTCCAGCATTTTTTTCTTTTCTTAAAAATGTTATCACAGATGTGTGAACATGGTGGGTTCATGTGTGTCCTGTGACAGGTTTGTTGGAGCTGACAGGAATCAGTTGCGTCCAGCACAGAGCAGCCTCAACCTCCTCCCATTCCTTCCTATGTCCCTCCTGCTATCAAAACCTTGACATGGACAACCAATGCATGAGGTTGTCTGTCTGCAACCCTGATAATAGTGCTTTTAAAAATAAATCAGGGGATATATCTTTGCTATTTGACATAAAAGGTAACATGGTCTAAGACAGTTGCGAAAGTAATAAAACTTTGAACTTGACAGAATAAAAAAGCCCTTTCACTTTCTAATAACAGTTTGTCTGTCTATCTATCTATCTTATTCTGAGTGCACATATATAAACAATTTGGTCCTTTTAAAAGAACTGTTATTACTAGGTATTAAATATGCTTTTTGAGAGCAGATCAATTATGAGTCATTATTATCCCTTCCATGATTCTGTTCTCCAGCTTCGAGATTTACACTTCTGTACCCACTTGAATTTATAACAGAAACAAGTATGTCTTGCATATTTGTGTCGTGTACATAATGTGATGGGGAGCACATGCAATATAGAATGAAACAGAATTATTGATGATAGATGAAAGATAAAGCAAAATGTATCAGTTCAACTAAACTCGGATGTATTTAAAATTAAGAAAATGCACAACTGCATTGGGACAGGGCAAAAAACAGTGGTAAAATTCAAGCAAAATAATAGGAATTAAGGGGCTGATGGTATGTGCAGGTGTGGAGGGGACTTGGGTATGATTCTTGTTTAGCACATTAGTTTGCCAAACTGGTAGAAATGGTTCTCACAAATAAAAATGAGCCTAATTTGAATCAGCTCCTTTTGTACTGTACAGACGTTGCTTTTACTTAGTACTCGCTCATCTTACCTTCTTGCTTCTGCAGCTGTTTTAGGTTACATCTTGATAGGGAACTTTTTTTTTGAGTTGCAAACAAGTGTGTTGTCATTTATTGCAGTATAAACAACTTCATGTATGTTAGGAATTATCTCTCAATTTATATTGTTAGTCTGAGAAAATCCTAGGAAAATCTGTAATTTAAGGGATATCAGTGGCAATAAAAAGAAAGAAGTATCTAAATGAAAATTTGTTTTTTAACCCTGTAGTTGAGTCTCACAAAAATCATTTTTCTCCTCCATTCCCCTCAGTATCTGAAAGGAGATAAAAGTTAAGGACTGGTATCCAGAAAACACTCAGAATAAAGCATATTACATTTTCTTTTTCTCTGTCATTCAAAAAGGCAAAGGAGTAGCTCAGTTCAGCTTGAGGTTATGCATCTTACGAAAATGATGCAATGACTTTAATAGCCTCTGATATCATCAGAAGTGCATGGACGACGTGGCGTAACATGTACTGTGTTTTTCAAGCAACAAGTCTTCTTTCCAAAAGCAAAAATTAGGCCTAAAATAACATTAAATCACTAAGACAGTCTAATTGCTAAGAGACAGTTCGCGTGACCAGATTATAGTATGTCACTTCTTTTTAGATCAGTTTCTTCTAAGTAAACAGACATCCTCCAGCATCTGAGTATTTCCCTGTGGCAGTCTGCTAAGAAAAACATGAGAAGGACCTATCCGACATGGCTCTTTCCGCTCGCTGTGATTTATTTGAAGTCACAGGGATTGCTTATCTGCCGAGATAGAGCCGCAGAGCCTGCGCCTGCCTGCTTGCTCCGAGTGGAGGGCCCATTGTTCTGTCACAGCACTGGAGAGATTGCCAAGGGTTGACCTTGGCTGGTGACCTTATCAGAGGTGATTTTGTAAAAATTTACTGGCTTATTTCAGTAACATTCAAATAATTTTCTGCAAGCTGCTTTTTTTCTTGACACGGGTTCCAAGTGAAAGCCGTGAGGATTGTGATTCCAAGCAGAGGTTGCTCCGGAGGGGTTTTGTATTTCTGAGGATTTTTTTTTTTCCATTCTCTAAGGCCTTGTGCTGTCTTCTGATTCTCTGAAGACAGCAATGGCTGTGCCTGCAAAAAGAGAGTGTCAGCTGCTGCTCTTCTGAAGAAAAGTGTAACTGCATAAATGTGCCTTTAGAATCCTATGGAAGCATGGCCAATATTTTATTATAAAGCATGCCTTCTTTGTCACTATGATATGTCATCATTACCAAAAGGTTTCAAGAATTGATCTGAATATATTTATCCAATTCATCATCCCTTTAGACAGTAATAGATCTATATAAGGATACTGTTTTCTTTCAGTATGGTCTGAAAATCTGAGCATTTTTTCTTAATTAGTGTTTGAAATTGTCAAGAAATTAAGGGACAATAAAGATTAAATCATTAAAATTTGTCATTTTTTAATTTAGCAAATAATTTGAAGATAGATACTGCTCAATATTCAGTAGAGTGAAGATAAGAGCATGAATACATTTCATAGAGCAGCACAGCATAGTGTAGCTGTATCCTACAGAAAGGGAGTGGAGCATCTGAACATAACCTCCTTTCCAGCTGCAATCACAGAATCACAGAATGGGTCAGGTTGGAAGGGGCCGCGTCTCGTCATCAGGTCCAACCTCCCTGCTCCTAGAGCACATGGCACAGGATTGCATCGAGATGGTTCTTGAACACCCCAGTGAGGGAGAGTCCACAACCTCTCTGAACAATCTGTTCCAGTGCATGGTCACCTGCACAGTAGAGAAGTTCTGTCTTATATACAGGTGAAATTTCCTGTGCCTCAGTTTCTGCCTGTTGCCTCTTGTTCTATTAGTTGGCATGACTGAGAAGAGCCTGACTCAAAAACTAACAGTTGATGGGAGAGAAAAGGTTTGTTTGTCTTAAGTGAAGAAGAATAATAGAATAATAGAGTAATAATAGAATAATAGAATAACAGAATAATAGAATAACAGAGGAAGAAAGCTTGAAAACATGTCAGCTTTCTGCTGCAACAGAGCAGCAGAAGCAGAAACATTATATACCTGTATTGACAGCCAGGTCTTTCCATCACTAACCTCTCCTTAGTGCTTAATGATAGGTGATACATTGTCTTCTAAGTTAACTCATCTGCTTTTTCTTCGCTTTGTGATATTCTATCACTGGAGAAACACCACAAGGATTAGTCTGGGGTTCAGTCTGATGAACAGATCCTTTCCATTAAATGGAAAATGGAAGGATCCTTTCCATTAAAAATTATATGTACTGGATTTTATCTGTGTCAAGCACAAAATACATGATTTGACTTAATTTTCTTAAGAGATAGAAAAAATAATAGTGGCTCACTTACTCTTTAACTTGGCCAATGTATGCTTTTCTTTTTTAAAAAAATTAAAATTTTTATATTTTATCTAGTCTAATATCAGTGTCTCACATGATGAAACTTTGAGTTCTCTTATATTTTACTGAAAGAACTGGGAAACAGCAATGATACGTTTTACCACTCTGTGGTCATGTATTCATCTCACAGACTTCCTACTAGCAAATATTTTTATGGCTTTTGGTAATTTAATTATAACTTGATTAAAAATTAATAACTTCAATGCAAAAGTATTTTATTAAATTAAAAAATATGTAATCTTGCTAGTGAACATTTAATTAAAATGAAGTAGTAAGTTTTTGTTTATGTATAATTTTTAGTCAGTATTACTGTATGTAGAAAAATTTTATTGAAAACATATGGGACTTCATTTAGACACGGGAAAAGATTGATATATGGAAATTTGGTGGTGATAACAGCTAATATGATTTGATTATTTTTGAAGGAGGTGGACATTGCCTCTCTATTTTTTATTGCGTATATGTCAAAAAATCTTTATCAATCTAATGTCATTTTTTTAGTACTATTTGAGATTAGGCACTATGACAAAATTACAATGCATAAATGGAAGCTGGAAGTCTTCATAAAAAAAAGAATCATGGATCTAATTGGCTCAAAATTCTATATATGTGTGAGATCCTTTGGTAAAACACCAGTTTAGCATATGGGGGAATTTAGAGAAATGTACCTCCAAATCAAAATAAAATTAAAGGGAAACAACAGGTCTGGGAATATACAAGAAAGACACCGGAAAATGCCTATTAAATCTAAAAGATACCAAAATAACTGAAGATATTTAGGTAGAGCTTCTCTGTGGATGTAGGTGTGTGTTTGTGTATCTACACATACCTAGTTAGACATAAACATGCATATGCAGGAATATCTACTTATAATGTTTATACGTAAGTGAGAGTAAATGCAGAAAGGGCAAAACCAAATATCTTTGAGAGCTACAGTAACAGAAGTGGTGACTAACTTCAGCTTTAAACCTCATCTTGGGAATCCTGGCTTGATACTTGGAACATGCATTTAGTTCCATTTTTTACAGCAATGCTGCAAGTATGACAGCCAAATAAAAGTCAGCAGTACTTGTATTTTCTCAGATCTTGTTTGCACCTACAGTTAACACAACTGAGCCATACTTGTACTGGGGATTCAGGCGCAGTGATACAGTGGCTGGAAGTGGTTGGGTTGTTTCATCCGGGCGCCCTCAGGGTTGAGTTAGACATTCTGGCCTCTGAATCCTGGGCAGACACAGAGCCTTTAGATGGGGGTCTATATTTGACACTATTTTTATGTCTGTCAAAGAAATGGGTATTGAAACCCAGGCTTAAAATTAGGTGTGTGTTGCCACTGGGCATTTTTAGCAGTGAAGTCTGTCTTGGGGTGATTCTATGACCATACTGTATTCCCCATCGCCTGCTCGATTTCTAGTGTACCTTTAAATTGCAAAGGGGGGAGCGAGAAGCCGAGAGAACTCTTCGAAGCGGCTAGCTTGACCTTGCAACTAGAATGTTTGCATTCTTTTCTCGCCCGATTCTGACAACACTTGGTTGGTTGGAGGATTTTTGCTCTCTAGTCTCTTCAGCTTTCAGCGGAGAAGGGACTGTGATCTGCCTCAGCGGCTTCTTTTCCTTTTGGGACTGTTTTTGGCTTGCTTTTCATCTGAGACCGGCTGTCATCTCCGGACCTGCTCGGCGGGACCCTCCAAGGGGGATCGTCGGACCCTGCCTGGCCGGCCCGGCCCAGCTCAGGACTGCAGGTTTTACCTACAGAAAGAACTCTAAAATCCATAGTCCTCTTTTAGGGGACAGGGGAGGGGGTTTCAATAGCCTTTTTTCCCGTGACAGCAGGGGACTCTGTTTTGTTAAATAAATAGTTATTTTTCACTTTCACTCAAGAAATTATTTTCCCGAACCCGTGGGGGAGGTGCTGCCGGGGCCTGCTTGCCTGGCAGGCAGGAGAGAGAGAGAGAGAGACGCCCCTCTCGGGTTGTTTCCTCCTGGATTTGTGTCCAAACCGGCACAAGTCTGTTGTGGAATTAGATGTCGTGCACTCATCAGTCTGTTCTTATACACAAACTAGACAGGGGAGGAGCACTGAGCTGGTTCACTGACTTGCAGGCTTAGATATATGGACTTAAATCCTTGCTTTAAATCAGGCACTGAACTGGATCTCTGGAGTGGAAAGAACTCTTTAACTACTAGCCAGAGGAACGGAGAACAGCAACAGCTGGCTGCCTGGGCTGTGAGAGGGGATGGTCAGGTTTCTTCAGGCAAGATTGGCAAAGCAGTGATGAGCTGTGCATTGCACCAAAGATAAGACATTAAGCAGCTTAGTGTTGTCAGAGCTGGAATAGTTGTACACGTGCCCAGCAGCAAAGCTGTACTGTTAGCAATTTGGGAGCCTCAGGAGCCTGGGCACCTACAGGAGTAGGCAACAGATCAGAGCAAGTGTTTGAAGAGGTAATTTTTTACTTTAAGCTTTTTACTTTAATTTTGTAGGAGGCAAAACTGTAAAATGTCTAAGCCTCATCTTTTCCCCCTTTTGGCCTCAATTTATGGACTCATTCACTCTAAAAACAACCTCTGAATGAATCAAGGAAGTAAGACTAGATCCTAGCAAAAGGCTTTATAATGTTCTCCAGAAGGAACCAAAAGATCTGTCACTCATAATCACTTATGCTGCTGTAGACTTCTTTAATTTATGCTTCACAATGTCTCCATGAAATAGGAAAGTTGGCAGGGCCATTGCATAGAATTTCGGGTAGACAAACTGAGGCACGTGGTGAGGTAAACTGATAACAACTTGACCAAGGAACTCATGTGCTGTGTGCTTAATCCTTTTGTTTGGCCACGCTCTTTGGGAGATGAAAAGAATAATAGTTATAAGTTAACAGATTGTTAAGAAATACAAGGAAGGTAAAAAATCATAAAAAAGAGACTGTGTGACAACCCTAGCTGTTTTAATGAGTGAAATTTTCAGTAAAACCTTAAGATTTTATAACCAACACAGTAAGGAATCAATCTTTAATAAGCTGACAGCACTGATTAGATTTGCAGTTTGTTGTAAAATGACTTTTTTATGAATCATGGTGTGTTCAGGTTGGTATACAGATGACTGCATTATTAATTTGGTGAAAGGACTGGGAGAGTCATGAAAGCCAATATTCAAGGAAGAAAAATTTTTGAAATGTTGTAGAAGAAGAAAACTAGGGATATGGAAAAATTTCTAGTCACTTTTTTCCTGTTTAAAGAATTTGAGATGCTCTGTAAGCATTCACACATCACTGCAGTGACTTGTATAAACGTAATGTAAAGAAATAAAAATGCAGTCTAGGATGGCTTTTTTCAGATGTTCATGCAGAAAAAAATGAGAACATGGCTGACCCTTCCCTTCAGTTAGTATATACTACAGAGCAGAAGGTAAGTGTGGATGGTTAAACACATCTGAGGCAAGAAAATAAGGAAAACTAATCTCAGAATGGTTATGCATTTAAATCTGAGATAGGCTGTACACTCCAGAATTAAATTCTAGCTCACTTAAAGATGATGGATTAATTGTACTTCTGGAAGGCCAGACATTTCCCAGAGGAATCTGTCCACTGAACACAAATGGATATTCAGATTTGAGTTAAATGCAATGGTGGTCAAAAACCAGAACAACTCAAACAGGAGTTTTTCACTTCAGCTAACCATCCAGGCAGAGTTCTTTTAAAAGCAGAGCTCTGGTTTTATTTTGTTTTGTTTTCCTCCCCAGAGGCATACTTTTTCTTCTCATTCTGCATCCTCAGCTGTTGGTTATCAAATCTCTGTTGGAGAATTTAATGAATAAAAGTCTGTGAGGATTAACTTGATAAGAAGTTCATGTATATCAAACAGTAAAATGCTGTTGTAATGTGATGGTTCAAAATCTTATCAGTAGTAACATATTAATAGTGCCACACTTTTTGGAAAGCTGTGCTGGAAAGGATGTAAACAGGCTGGGCGCACTGAAGGGAACTTAACCCAGGCCCCTGCTTCTAATGTGATAATTTCCTTTTTAGCTTGATAGCAGTTTCCTAGTTCCATACTTTACTGAGAAGTCCAATTAAAAAAAACCCCAGAAGTAAAAGAGGTTGCAGGGCCTTGGAAATATAAGGCACTTTATCAGCATTTTCTTGGGGCATGAGATCAACAGTAATAGTTTAACCGGTGTAGCAACTGCCCTTTCTAAAGAAGTGACTCACTCTTGAATGATAAAAATACTCAAGTGTTAACTGCTGCTCCATTTGGCTCTGACTTAAACAAAAGGTGTCATTCAAAGGCCGTAGGATTGCCAAGCAGGGAAGTCCGCATCACACACGGGGCTCTGACCCTGCTCCCACTCAGGATAATGCTGCAGAACAGGCTGTTTATGTTTCTCAACCTGGGATGCTGGTTATCTGCTAATGAAAAAAGAATATATCAGCAAACACGTGAATGTAATTGCTAAAATACTTTTTCTTTCTTAAGCATCAATTTCCTAGGTACGATAATGGTCTTGAGAAACGCTGAGGACTTGTAGAAGGAGGTGGAAAGTGTTGGGTTATATTTAGGTACTTGTAACATTTAATCAGTTCAGTTACTGAAGCAAAGTCTGTAGAAAAGGAGGAGTAATTGGTCAAAATCAGAAAGTGTAGTGATAAAAATATTTGTTACAATTATTTGGATGCTGTATTTTGCTGGTCTCATACAAAGAATTTTGGAGTCAGTTAGAAACTTTTGACTTTGAAAACTTCCACTTGAGCTTTGGTTCAGCCCAGGCTGGGCTGAACTCAGCAGGCCATGTGTTTGCTTAGGGTGCTGGACTTAGGCCTTTTTCCTCTTAGAATGGTGTTGCAGGCTAACTGCAGGCACTGGACCTTCAACTGGCCGTGTCTCTGCCACTCCCTTCTTAGAGGACAACCTTTGGAAAAGAAAGGAAAACTTCCACTGCTGCCTGCAGTCATTACAGTAGATCCTTTGTGCTTATCTGGCGCTGCGTTCACAAAGAGCCAAACATGAGCTTTCCTCTTTTTGCTTCTTTTCAGTGAGAGACAAGAACTGAAATTAGTGACAGTCTCACAGTGACATGGTCATAATTTCAGTTATTGCCCAGTCAATAACCCTTAAAAAAATAGGACCAAGAGGGATATTGAGTAGAACTGAAGATGATTTGGAGATAAGCAGGCTTGTCATTTAAAAGTGAGAATGACAGCAACTCAGAAAAACTGTAAACATGCTTGCCATTACAATTTTAATCAGTGATATGTTTTTCTCATGTGGCCTGATTTTGCTTGCTTAAATTTTCTGGATTAATTTTATATTTCCCAATTTTTCTTTGTGAAATTTTTATATATAAAGAACAACTGTTCTCCAGATATTAAGGCTAAATTCTTATTGCAAAATTTTAATAATTCTGTGGATGTCAGCCAACCTACCCACATGAATGGATGAAAGGTATTTCTGTGTCAGTATTGATTGCTTTAGGACAGTGATAATTTTTTGTGGCTTGTTAGCTTTAAGCGTGAATAAGCATATTTCTATTGATGTTATTTTTACTATGAAGTTGATGATTTCTTCTATCTTTTCAGAATTTATGAAGTGTTTGTAATACAAGAATCAATGCAGTGGACCTTTAAGCTACATGTGTCTGGACAGAAGCTTTGCAAGCCTTTTGAAGTCTCAGAGAAATAAGAGGCATTTACACTGTCAAATGGTGACACTTGATTGTCATCTTCACCAGGTCCCAGCAGTATGATCTCTTGAGTCCCCAGTTCTAGTGATACACAGAAGCTACTGATGGATTAGCTGTATATTGAAAGTGTCTTTGCATGCACTGGGAAGTTAATGAGGGTAGCAACAATGTTTTAAATCCTACACTGCTCAGAAATCCAAACCATTATAAATTCCTGCTATAAGCAGTTTAGTTTTAAGACATCAGAATAGAATTTGCACTTGTTCATCTTCTGAACAAATGTAAACAACAGAATACTGACTAGAATATGAGTACATTAGCTAAAATAGATTGAGAACCTAAACAATTATATTAATATATTATTTTAAAAAGCAATGTTTATAGCAAAATATCGGTGCATGATTATAATTTAATCTTTGTACCTGTGCATTTCATGAAAGTGGAACTGAAGTGATATTTTGAAACTTCGATAAACGTTGAATTCTCTACTAAGGAGACTAGTTAAAAACTCATTACAGCATGTAGTGGCAGTGTTTACTGAGCAGTGTTTTTGTTACTGTTCTACACAGCTAGTTTTGAAAGCTTGGTGTAATCCTGATTAAGCAAAGAAGCTCCAAATCAGATTATACATCTGGTGGCAATTAGATGGAAGAGTTACCACCTGGGAACATAGTATTTCCACTGGAAAAAAGAAAAAAAAATTCCACCTTCCATAGCATAACTAAGATAGAGTTAAACAGAATCCTCCCATTTCTTCCTGAACTATAGTCACACACATTAATAATCATGGCCTTTTTTCCAACATGTAGAAATAAAGAATGCCTCATGGATGACAAAACTCCTTCAGACTGTTGTGTTTTACTAATTATTGTTAAAGAAACTGTGGAACTATTTTCATTGTTTTATCTGAATAGAGAAAAATATGGGAGAATCTTTAGCACGGGGAGAATCAACTCAAGGAAGTGAATGAATGAAAGCAAGAACTAGGGGTAGCTAATAATTAGAGACGGTTAATAAATAGTCTCAGAAGGTGAGTGGTAGAAGCTCCATTTTTAACATATTAAAAATTTTTACCACTAAAGAATTTGGATGATAAAGCTACTCTGACAAGAAGGTAGGTTAGATAACCTACATTCCCCACTCACATGTTTATTTTATGTGGCTATGTGACTCTCTTGAGCAATCTAAGTAAATAAAAAATTATACAAACAGAATATTTAGTAGGTAAATAGTGTTTTAACATCATATAAGAGGACTTGCTGGATGAGATGTTAGACATTCTGCTCTGAGCAGTGGCTGCCTGTGGTGAACCTGGTCTGGTGATTCACATTAGCTGAGATTAAGCAAGTGGATTATGATGTTTTTCCTGGCTGAGCATACTTGGAATAAGACTAACGATGTGGTTTCATATGGCATAGACAACAACATGTACAATTTATAAATCTCTGAAAACAAGCTATACTCTCTTTTATTTACGCAGGACTGTGGGTGAGTATGATAAAATTATATGCAATGTTTATTAGCTCTATGGCATTGAAGGTATTATTATATATTTAGAAGGATGTGTTCTACTTTGTGTCATTACAGGATTTAGCTTTGTGCATAAACATTGCATGAGTTGTTTTGTTTATAGAATGCAAGGAAAAGATTAAGTTCTGACTTCTGTTTGATTTTCTTGGAGAATAAATTTCTCAACATTTTAGTTGCCAAAATATCTTCATAGACATCCTATTTCATGTAATATCAGCTATTTTTTAATTTTAGAATAATACCATTTAAGTATGAAAATTGATAGTATGTTTATGATGAAATTAAGGTATTATGTGGTGGCCTGTAGTATGAAAGAGTAACTTCTATAAAAGTTGATTATTCATTGTTGAAATGTTTTCTCTTTGTAAAATGTAATTATAGGATATCTAAAAGAGGCATAAGCAATTTTTGCTATTAAAATTAATGCTAGAAACATGGTGTGCCAAATAAAGGTCTATAATCTATTTTGCTAAGGAAAACTTATTTTTCTTAGTTAGTTTTGTGCCTTCAAATTATTTAATGTTTAGACTGAAAAGTATAATTTTTCTTTCTTGATATGTGTATTCCCTCTTTGTCTTGGATTTCAGTACAGTATCAAGACTAAGTCTAATAGTTATCTTTATGTAAAATATGTTTTATTTCTCTTCCAAATGTTGATGCTTATGTAATTGAATGTTTAGCACAAGCACAAATATCTAGAACAGCTTCTGAGAGGCTAATTCCAAAGTGATTATTGTCAGTGGTCTCATGAGAAAATCCACCTATTTTATCTCTTATAAGAGTGAATAATCAAATCATACAGTCAGATGAAATTCCACTTGATTTTAACAAAGTGTTAGAAGTACAGTAGAGAGTAGCTGAGGAGCTGGGTCTGTTCATTTCTGTCTCTGGCCATTGTTGACAATAACACTTTTCCCCCAGAGACCCTGGACTGGACTCTCGGACTCCAGTCTTGGCCAGCTGAAATGGAGTAACATGACATTCCGTTCACTCAAGGACTTCTGTCATTACTGCTTTCATTAGAGTGGAACATTTGCTCTGCAAAGAGAGTAGGAAAGTTTGTGTTGCAGCTAGCAACAAAAATGCCCTTATAGATCTTTAGGCATATCCAGCTAAGCAGAATTACACATTCAGCATGAAATGTCTGGTTCCAATTGTGTCCCTAGTCTTAACTCCCTGTCAGCCTCTCAATATAGAAGTATAGTGAGAATTTACTCAGCTAATGAGTAGGTATGTCAAAAAAGATGAACAACTGTAGCTCTCAGTGGTTTCAGTTGAAGTGGAGCTCCTCCCTCCTACACAAAGTAAGCCATTTCAGTAGCTAGGTTGTATAAATTGCTGCAGTCAACCTTGAAAATTTCTTCTTGCATGTTCCTTAATTAAAAGATTTTTTTCTTTTTAATTTTTTAGGTTTTAAAAATTTATTTATTTATTTAAAATGGAATTGTGATTATGCAAAACAATCTTAGAGTACATCATTCTAGTGCAGTCTTGTTTGGCTATTTTTTAGTTTTAGCACTTAGAGGAATATATTTTACAGCATAAATTATGTCTTATAAGGAGATATTTCTTCCTGTGTTCTGATCAGTGTTCAAAATAATTAACTTCTAGTGAAGGCAAAACACCTGAGCTGAATCAGTGCATTATTGGAAAAGCTGTAAGAATAAAGTAAGATAAAATCTTATCAAATCTGACTTTATTTGAACCTTCACTATCTTGAAACATCACATTTTCTTATCAATTCCAGATATATGCAGTATTAAAAGAATCAAAATACTGTTTTCCGTAACTTCATTAAGAAAAATATATGGTAGCCAGAAATTGTTCCATTACTCAACATGGCCACTATATCAAGGTGACATCATCAAAGAATTTAATTTATATTATTTTGATGACAAATCTTCCCTGAGACTGCTGTGTAAATTTTCAGTAAAACTCTACTAAAACTCTTTTCTTATAGTTGACAGTTTTTACCCTGCATTCCAGTCAAAGCAAGCCAATCATTAAGATAAAGTTATTTTAGTCACTTAAAGGGTTGTCATTACAGTGTCTATATTTAGATTGGATTAAAATGGAAAGATTGTAGTAGGGGTACTCTATTTACAAGCATGAAGACTATCAATATGGTTGTCAGAAATAATTTGTTGTTTATAAGACCAGTATTTAAATGTTTTCATTTCAAGGCAACTTCTGAAGAATACCTGAAATTTTTATGTCTTTTTAAGGGACTTAAAAGACTTTTCGTTTACTAAAAATGCCTTATTTTGTCAGTAGTTTTCTTCTCTCAGTATAAATGCGATTGTTGTAGTAGAAATGTATTGCGAGATATAAAACTTGTAATAGAAAAGCAAATAACATGTCAATTTATGATGCAACTTTAATACATGTTTTGGGCCTTATTATGGTATAGTTTACAGTGCAGTAAATCAGGAGACATTTCTCTGACTCCAGTGGTTTTACCTTGGTATAAAACTAGTATTTAAGATCAGAATGAAATGCATTGTCTTTCAGTTTAGCTACTTTGGACTAAAAAAGGCTTGTACTGAAGCACAAATTGCTCTGTCCTAGTAAGAACTGTTCTAATATCTTAAATGTGAAATGTCATTAGCTTCATCCTCAAGAAAGGATGGACTGACAAACAACCTCCGTCTAAGAAGAGGTCTCTTGTACCAAAATGATAAGAGATTTGAAATTACATTGGAGAGTTTTGGGAATGTTTGCAAGTAGAGCTATGCTAACTTAATCTGACAGTATTGGAGTCTTTGTGGAATTTAGTGATAACAGCTTGAATCCATTTAAATCCAATGCTTTTTGGCACAACATGCTGCTGTTGGTTTCTTATAAATCCTCTTTCTGCACCTTTCAAAATGTAGATCATATTTTTACTAGTCGCAGGAAAAGTTTTACATCCATCTCCTCTTTCTTCCAGATTGCTGTCAAAATGAGTGAAACACCTTCAAGTAGTTACTCTGTGAATCATCCAAACTCCTCTGAGAGTGAACAGAGTTTATCCACGCGCCATTTCAATGTTACTGAACCGGTTGTGGCAAAACGGATTTGTTTCTATAAAAGTGGAGATCCCCAGTTTAATGGAATCAAAATGGTAGTTAATAGCAGGTCTTACAAGACATTTGATGCCTTGCTGGATAGTTTATCCAAAAGAGTCCCGTTACCTTTTGGAGTAAGGAATATTAGTACACCAAGAGGGAGACACAGCATCACCAATTTGGAGGATCTTGAAGATGGAAAATCCTATATTTGTTCCCATCAGAGGAAAATGAAGCCCATTAACCTGGAACAAGCCAGCAAAAAGCCACTGCCCTGGCAGATCAGCAGGCCTGTCAGCGCTCGTCGTCGAGCTGTGCAATTAGCAAGGCAGAATGAAGACGGGTTTGGCCATCGAGAAAGCAGAATAACAACTCCCAAAAAGATGCTTGTTTTCAAAAATGGAGATGTAAGACTTAGGCGAACCATAGTTTTGGGAAAGAAAAATACACAAACATTTGAGGCCTTTCTGGATTATATAAGTGAGTTAATGCAATATCCAGTTGCAAAACTCTATACCACTGACGGCAGAAAGGTGAGAATATGGACGTGTACTGCCTTTTAAAAATAATTTCTTCTAGATTATTTTAAATTAAATAAAAATTGTATCCATTATAAGCTTGAAACATGGTCCTGATGTATGATCTCATGTGCTAAATTTCATCTGTTTACTTTCTATGCCTTTTTCCCCTTCAAAAGGGCTACTATCTTGGAGGAAATGTACTGGAATCTTGGGAACAGAGAGAAGCTAGTGATGACACATTTGATTTTAAGCGAAAAGAAAAAACACTTATTTCTCTTACTCATTCCTCGTTCAGGCATGCTCCCAATTCTATACTTTTGCCTATTTACATGAAGCCTTCCTTTAGTCTTAATGTTGTTTATTTGGGATTTTTAATGTTTTAGAACATGGTAAGTAGCATCTAATGCCCACACATATTTTTATCATTGCACAAATGCAGAGAGGTTTGCCTTTAATGACTTGGAACTCTGACACCTGATTGGCTATTATAGTTTTCAAACCGTGGACCAGGCTCTGTACCTCTAAACTCAGATGGTACAGCACTAATAATCCAGATTTTAATCTAGCATGCTGTTTTTATAATTTTATCTCAGTGTTTTTTCTGTCTGTTGTTTAACCACAGGAAAACACTTATGGTTACACTTAGCAGGTATCTAGAAAGAGAATTTGTGCAGAACTCGAAGAGTTCTGCACAAGGGAAATCTCCTGTTTGCCCTCCACTTATTTAAACTGTGTATTAGGTTGGGAAACTGTCCATATTACCTGCAAGTTAGTGAAGAGCAGTTTGTAACCATTATCTTGCAATATATTTTGGAAAATACGTTCAAAACTGTAGAACAAGGCTCTGAGCACCTTGATCCAGTCAGATCTGCTTTGAGTAGAGGGTTAGACTACATGACCTCCAGAGGTCTTTTCCAAAGTACAATGCTCTGTGACGGTGTCCTATTCCTTTGTGGAAGTATGAGTCAACTTGTGGTGTATTCTGAATTTTTCCTCCAAGTCTCTCTTCATATGTATACCTACCTCCAAATGCCTGTTCGTGTTTCATGACTATGAACAGTCACCGTGCAACAGTGAAACAAAATTACGTGTGCAAACAGTTAAATTTTAAGAAAATTTTGATCTGGATCCAAGTTACTTCTTGAAGTAATTATCCAATATATTTATATAACAAGATATATCCTCACAGAAATAGGAATTGCCCTATAGGAATTTAAAAATTAATTCCATGCTGTGATACATATTTAGTAGTCTGCTGCAAATGAATGTAGAGACTAAGAAGTAAAGATATTAAAGCTTGAAAGGGATAAATCTCTTACATTATTTTTTGGTGGTTACTAAGGCAGAGAATTTAATGTTACCTTTTTTTCCAGGTTCCTAATCTTCAGGCCCTGATATTGTGCTCTGGAGCTGTAGTCGCAGCAGGGAGAGAGCCTTTTAAACCAAGCAATTATGAATCTCTTGGGTATTTGCGGCCTGCTAAATTGCTTGGAATTGGAAATCGTGTGTACCCAAAAGCAAATGCCAAGTCAGAAAGTGAAAAGAGTAAGTTCTTTGAATTCATTTGTCTTTTATTAATTTGTTTATCTCTCTCAGCATAAGAAATAAACAGTGACAATTTTACTAGGATCAAGGATATTCAGAAAGGCCAGCTGAAACTGTCTATATCTGCTGTGACTCCTCCATAAGCTTATGAAAGATCAAAGTGTTAATTTTCTCTTTAAAGTGCAAGTTTCTGCTAAGTACTCAGTTAGTATGCATATTTGGTTTCTGACAGACTTACTTAGAACGTGGATGCAAATCTATGACGATATGTTATTTTAATTCACTTTATTGCTATTGTTATTAATATTTTGGTGTCAGAATTAATAACAACAGAAAGAAACAAAAAGAAAAGCCCCAGGCTACTTCAGGCTCTGACTGAATTGCTTAGGCAAAACTTTTGTTCAGTTTTCACAACTTAACAAGTGGAGGTTTGGCTTGTCATGACTTACTCTTCTTCTCTTGTCCCATGCTCCACATAAATAGGAAAACCAGTATAGCATGCATCCACTCACAAATTCATCTTGTTTTTGAAGCTGCTTTTGCCTAAACAGAATGTTTTCCATTCCTACATCTTCATGACTGTTACATATATTTTTTTAATAAGTTTGAGAAAAGATACACGAATATGTACTTCTCTTTGATTACTCACAGAGTTGTGCCACTGATAAGGTCAGGAAGAGTGTGAAGTGGCCAGTGGACGATCAAGAACATGAGGAGCTCTTGGAGAGAAGCCAGGCTAGATGTGAGCCAGGCCTGAGGGTGAGGGAAACAAAATGCTGCAGTACCAGAACTTTAGGTCCTGTGGGAATTCCTGACATTAGAGCATCCTGTAGGGCTGAGGTACTGTCTGCAGGAACTTGATTAATCCAGAGGTACTCTGTACTCTTGCTACAGCTTCATGCTGTACTGGAGAACCCAGGGAATACTGTAATTGTTACTGTACTGAGACTTTCCACAGTAACCCTATCAGTGTTGTGGAACATGTTAATATATAAGATATTTGATTTCCATTTGCTTCAGGGATTTCCATTCACATTCCTTGCACTTTATTATCTCCCCACCAAGCTATTAATTTTAGGTTTTTTCAGCCTTCATGTACTTTGACTTGCACAGCTTGAGACGTGTTTGCAGAGCATAACTAATGAGTCAAGAGAGAATGAATAAGAACATTTTGAGAATGAAAGTTCTGCAAAAATGTGCCGGTCCATGGATAGAGAAACAGACCCAGGGGCCAGAGGGACATTATCACATTAAACCACATGGCGACTAGTGACTGCTGTACCTCAA